>CAKNWT010330308.1:0-18187 GCA_932066315.1 Andricus coriarius | reverse complement strand
ATATTAGTCCAAAAAGGAAATGTCAGCTGTCAATATCTAAGATATTGAACTTGAATATCCTGGATATTAATCTGAAAAGGAGATGCCAGCTGTTAATATCTAACATATTGGACTTGAATATCCTGGATATTAATCTGAAAAAGAGATGCCACCTGTTAATATCTAAGATATTGAGCCTGAATATCCTAGATATTAGTCCAAGAAGGAGATGTCAGCTGTTAATATTGCTAAGGAAAACAATTTTATTACAAACTTTTGTAAGTGCCGTCTCAAATACGAGACGTTAAACTTAAATACATGAATAATACTAATTATAATACTATAATATAACATATTATGCCTCATTTGCAGTTTCAAAAATTGTTTTTGAAGTTTTAATATAATAATAATAATTATATAATAATAACATGGTAAACAAACAAATATTCGTAGAATACCACAGTTTTATAAGCAGTACAGCAAAATAAAACAGAATCGTTTTCGCAAGAAATTAAAATTTCCCTTATTTTTCCGAAAACAGGGTACTGCTCATCATCGCCCAGTTCGTCGACAATAATCGTAAAAGCTTTGGCATATTTAGTGTTAAAAACTGCACTTGAAGTTTTCTCAGATGAAGGAGAGGAACACACTATTCAGTAACTCACTCAAAATATGAAAAAAATGAGATTTTCACCACTGTTTCAAGGCCCAAACTGGAAAATCGCGTTAACGACGACTAAAGACGCCAGCGTCAAGTTCAACCTAACCAAGCCTAACGGCTAACTCAGAAGACGCCGTTGCCCCTTACGACATTTGTCGATACGCGCGCCCTCTACAACTTCACTATCCAGATATTGCATTTGAATATCTCAGATCTTAAAAATCTAATATCCAAATATGTTGCCCGGCAATATCTCATATATTGAACAAAAATTTTCAGATCATACGCGCCAATATCTAGATATTGCGAATGACTATCCTCATTTTAATTATCTACTTTCGAATATCTAGTTTGCTCCGTGTACAGATATCCGTGGATCCATATCTAACCTCCAGCGAGCTTTCATACATATACCTATTACATACATGTAAAATATACATTAAAAATTTCTGGAAAGCAATAAAATTTGGTGTTTTTATATATTCCTTTTTATTTCTTGAATGCATATCCACTATTAATATATTAGAATACCAGCAGGATTTTTGATTATAATATCGGGATATTCGTGGGACATTTTACTATAGTATTCGGATATCCTGCGGACATTCCGTACGGGATATCGTCAGGATATCCTGTCACGATATCCTCCGGAGCGGAAATCTCGATATCCCTGGAATGTGCCACGGATATCGCTTGAGCTTTATGGGACATTTTTCAGGATATCACATATCCTGCCGAGATATCCTAGGGATATGCCAAGGATATCATTTTGTTGTGAGGGTTCAAACAACTATGTATGTTAACTTGAACTTATTATTATCTCACTTTAATTGAAAAGTGGACAAAAAGTGGAAATTTTTAGAAAAAAACTGCAACTTGCTATCATTATTCTATAAGAATATTGTAAAAAAATAATAATAAATTGTTTCAACAATTATTATTTTTGTTAAATATAATTGTTTTTTGTTTCCTCGATCTAACTAAAAATTTGAAAATAATAATTATACATAAAATACATATAAAATTAAATATATATACAATATTTATATATAAGTATCAAATAATTCGAGTCTAAAAGAAAATTTCTAAAAAGGATAGGATAATGTAGTATTTTATGTATTATAAATAATTTGTTTTCAAAAAACTGCAAAAAAATCATAATTAGCGATAAAAACTCGTCGCAAACCCCAATTTTTCACTTACGGGTTTTTTTTGTTAATTATTTACTTGTATTCTATACCTTATTGTGAAGAAAAATGCTGAGTTTTAACTCAATTAACCTGATATTAAGGATTCTGAATAAAATTTACAAAAGCGTCTTTTTTGTCATGGGAAAAACATGTCAACCTTTATGGGGCTTGCCGGTCTTCTAAATATCATTTAAATATAATTTATTAATGTAATATCCAAAACACATTACTCGCTAAAGAACCATTATATATTTAAAAAAATATTTTCTCTCATGGCGGATAGCGTATAGCATAGTTTTCTGTGTTAAATTATAGTTATAAATATATTTTACTTAAAACTTAAACTTCTAGATTGGCGCCCAACTGAAAATATGTTATACTTTTTAATTAAACGTTTCAAAAAATTAAATATTTCATTGACTTTATTTTTATTCATTACATTGATTTTTATTTTAGTTCTCGATCTAAAATTCGTGAACGCCTACTGCCAGGCAACCCAACTTCGCGGAATGTTAGGTTTTAAATATACTGTTTCGGAGTCCAATACTTAACAAGATTAGGTTTAAAAATATGATATTTTATTCTTGAATTCTAGATGAAAATGCAGATAACATTTTGAACTTAATGTTTATCTATGCACCTGAAAGTGGTGGAGGCAAAGGGTTCACTAATTTCGAGAATTAAAAATAACATTTGATTTCACAGTTAATCCCAGAGATATTATTTATCTGAAGTTGGATAAAAACGCTGCAAACAATAGAAAACTACAATTCTCCGACGGCCAGATAATTTGTATCGCGGCGGCGAAAAATTATCCGTCATCAGATAATTGTAGCTGTCAAATGTTTGCAACGTTTTTATCCAACTTTAGATAAATAATATCCCTGCGGGATTTAATATGTTCTTTTTTACCTTCTCATCTAAGAGGGTATTAGATTTGTGTAAAATTTGAACCCCCCCGTTTTTGACAAATGTCCACGTTTTGAGATCCTCTGAACCCGAAAAACAGGTTTTTACGAATGTGTATGCATGGATGTATGCATGTATTTATTTATGCATGTATGTATGCATGCCTGTAAGCATGATAACTTTTGAAACAATTAATCTGTTAGATTGGCCTTTGTTACACTCGTTTAATGTCGCAAACTGAAGGTCAAGTTCGTTAGCCAACTATTTTGGATAAAAATTCAAAAAGTTGAAGCATTTTCAAAAATTTTTAGAGCATTTTTTCAAGATTTAAAAATGCTATGTGCGGCTATTTGTAGTACGCGGAAAGTCTAAGAATTTATCCTTGCGACTTTTTTCGATAAAAATAAAATTACCAGTTACAGCATTAGCAAAATTTAAAAAGAAAATGAACATTTTAAACCAAACAACGCACGATATGAAAAAAAAAATATTGGAGAAAAGTTGTTCACCCAAAAATGATCTATACATGATTTAAAAAAACGACTGCACAAAATTTGTTTATCCAAAAAAGAGCTATACATTCTTCATTAATATTTTTTTTGCTAGAACGCTTAGTTTTGGTTTAAATGGAAAAAAAGAACATTCAAAATTAAAAAATAAAATTAATGGGAGAAAACGACACCAGAGACAAAAAAAATACAAAAGTTGTTCAATCAAAATAGACCTACATGTTCAAAACTTTTGTTGTAAAAATACTTTAAAACTAAAAAATGTATTGTTCGGAAAAACGATACATGCTACAACAACATTTTATTTAACAAAATTTTACAAAAAAAAATTAATCTACAAATTTACTCAGAACCGTTTTAAGCTAGGATGTGTATTTTTGGTTGAAATCGTAAAAAATAAGATTAAAAATAAACAAATTAAATTTATTGGAAAAGCGACACAAGTTGTAATAAAATGTTTATTAACAAAACTTTTTTTGTATAGGATGCGCACTTTTTTTCTAATTATAAAAAACAAGACAATGAAAATACGTCAGTTTCAATACGAATGCATATTTTGAATTGTAATAATATAAATTTATTGAAATTATACATTTTTCAGGGTAGCTGCGAATGAAAATTAATGCAAAATAAAGAAAAAATATTTAAGTAATCATGACAAATAAAAGAGGGACCCCAAAATCCGCCCCTTTTCTTGCGCCCAGCGTAGTTTTTGAAGGAATTAACATACATTGACACAACAAAGCTCAAAATAATCGTCCATGCATGCTGTAGCCGGGTTTGCCATTAGTTTACCCTTTCAACCCCTTTTATCACTGCAAAATTTAAAAACTACTCCTAATTGGCAGTGAAAAGTACTTCATGCATAAGAAAGTGATTGAAATAGCTTTTAACTATGTTTTTTATGTAGGTACGATCGCGTTTGTATATTAACGTACAGTCTCTACGTCCGTTCTTCTCACGTATCACCATTCCAACTCCTAAAAACCCAAAAACGACCCCTATCAGGGGGTGGAATGTACACCGGTACTATAAAAGTAGGTAGAATAATTTTCAATAGTTTTTCATCAAACAGTGACACTTCGTCTCTCGAAAATCGAAAAACTACCCTTATGAGGGGGTGGAAAATACATCATAAACAAGAATGTGTATACAATATTTTTGAACTATTTTCTCCCCCACAAATAGAATCAATTAGTGTCAATATATAATAACTACGTTAATTCTACTTACTTAGCACCCTTTCAACCCAAAGAAACCGAAAAACTACCCGGATCAGGAGGTAGAAAGTACTTCATGAGCAAGAACGAGGATAAAATATTTTTAAATTATTTTCTTTTTATGGATATGGTCTCGCTGGTGCCAATGTATAATAACTTCGTTAATTATTCTTACTTAGCACCATTTCAACCGCCAGAATCCCGAAAACTACCCTATCAGGTGGTGGAAACTACACCGGTACCATGAAAGTAGGTGAAATAGTATCTAATAGTTTTTCATCATAACAGTATAATATGTACCTCAATCATACTTACTCAGTGACGCTTCAACTCTTGGAAATCGGAAAATTACCCTTACGATGAGTTAGTGGGTTATGGGTATATAACCCTATATAGTGAAGGTGCGTGCATACACATGTACAAACACAAACACATACAGCCAAATATTCACGCACCTTCACTATATAGGGTTATATAACCCATAACCCAATAACTCATAGTAGGGGTAGTTTTTCGATTTTCAAGAGTTAAAGATTCACTGATGTGAGTAAGTATGATTGAGGTACATATTATACTGTTATGATAAAAAACTATTAGACACTATTTCACCTACTTTCATGGTAACGGTGCAGTTTCCACCCCCTTATAGGGGTAGTTTTTGGGATTCTGGGGGTTGAAATGGTGCTAAGTAAGAATACTTAACGAAGTTATTATACATTGGCACTAGCGTTACCACATCTGTAGAAAAAAAAGAATTAAAAAATATTTTATCCTCATTCTTGGTCATGAAGTACTTTCTATCCCCTCATAGGAGCAGTTTTTCGATTTTTAAGAGTCGAAGCGTCACTGTTTGATGAAAAACTATTGAAAACTATTCTACCTACTTTTGTAGTACCGGTGTAGTTTCCACCCCCTGATAGGGGTAGTTTTCGGGATTCTGGGAGTTGAAATAGTGCTAAGTTAGAATAATGAACGAAATTATTATACATTGGCATTAGCGTGACCAGATATATAGAAAATTTTTTTAAAAATATTTTATCCTCGTTCTTGGTCATGAAGTACTTTCTACCCCCTGATAGGGGTAGCTTTCCGTTCTTATGGGTTGAAATGGTGCTAAGTAAGTAGAATTAACATAGTTATTATACATTGACACTAATTCATTCTATCTATGGGGCATGAGTTGGACAAGCAGATAGTATGTGTCCTAGATGCTCGATGTGTGCATGACACGCTCTGCAGCTATTATCGGGAATTTCTTGGCTCGAAATGTGTCGACGGTATGATAGAGTGGAAATGACACCGCCTTGACATGCGAAAATGAAACCCTCCGTGCCCGAGTTCAATCCGGGTGATTTAAGAAAAGCAAACGTTAGCTCATACGACATCGACAAATCCTCCACATTTCTGTGGGATATGCTGTGCATCTTCTTGTCGAGGAGCTGTTTGCAGAAGTTTTTCTTCTGTGCTTTCTTAAACCGGGCCTTCAGGAGTGAGTACACGAGATGGATAAGATTTGATGCATTTTTCTCACCCCTGATATTGAAGTCAAAAGGCCGAGTGTTTCAACAGCCAACTTTGCTGCTTTGTACAGAAACGCCCCTTTGCTCACTTCTTCGTGTTTCCTGACCATTTGAAGAAGAGGGTCTTGTCCATTTGCGACTATATGTGCTGTACCCAGAATACTCCTGTTGTGAAGGCATTCAAGATTCAGTATTTCGCGACCACCTTGACGGTGTGAGATGTAAAGTCGTGGAACAGAAGATTTAAGGTGCATGCTTTTGTTCATGTGCAGAACCTTTCGGGACTCGATATCGAGGGATCTGAGCTCGTCCTTCGTCATGAAACCACTCTAAATGAATAGAGTACTACCGGGACGGCAAACATGTTCGTCGCAGATACTTTGTTCCTCGCCGACAGTTCGGAAGACCAAATCCGTCGGATGAGACGTTTCTATCTGCATCGGAGAGTATCCTTTATAGATGTCACGTCCTGAATGCGGCTCTTTCTTCAAATAAACCTTGGCGCATTTTTCTAAGCCGAACTCCATTCCAATTTCTTGAGTGTACTCTTTGACAATGTCTAGAGCTAGATGTAGTTTCTCTTGATCTTTAGCATAGATCTTAAGATCATCCATGTAGAATACATGAGTGACCTTGTGCTTTCGATTTCCAGGTTTGCCGCAGAGGTACCCTTCGGAATGGCGAAGTGCGAGAAATAGTGGCAATTATGTGAGGCAAAAGAGAAGAGGGCTCATGGTGTCGCCCTGAAACACACCTCTCTGAAAGGAGACACTGTTAGTGATCACACGATGTTTTCCAGATGAGATTGTAAATTTGGTTTTCCAAAGCGGCATGAATCTCTCTATGCATCTCACGATGTTCTGATGAACCTTTAAGCTTACCAACAGACAGATGATTAGGCGATGGGAGATTGAATCAAATGCTTTCCGGTAATCAGTCCAGGCCATCGTTAGATAACGCTGATAGGATGCTGCGTCTTTACAGACGCATCGATCGATGAGCAGGTTATCCCGACATCCTGCTACGCCTTTCTTTGAGCCGCGTTGTTCGTACATCTCTCGCCCCACAGGTCGAATTGTCCGAACAATCGTATCATTTAGGATAGCTGTGAAGATCTTATACTGTGTGTCCAGACAAGTTATTGGCCAGATGCTGGTTGGTTGAAGGAAACTTCTTTCACCAGAAGGTCTTGATACCATCTGGCTTCGGAGCGGAATAGTTCTTCACGCCTCTTAATATGTTTTTCACCTCCTCGGTGTTGACAGTTAGGCATTCCTCCTCACCTGTTATGAGGGCACTGCACAGCTCCTTGAGGCTATTTATATTTTTTAAGTATTATTTCAGTGGATGCGGGCGGGTGGACGACAGTAACTGGTGGGTCTTGGAAGAGTCAAGACGGGTCAAACAAAAACTGTTGATTTTCTCTAACCCACCTCTCTCTCCGCTCTAGACTTCTCTTAGTGTTGAAGAGTACTCGTATTCTGTGAACAATATGCTGCCTGATGGCCACTAGCTTTGACTTGTTGAGTGTGTGATGACAGATCCGCAGTTCGCGCACGAACTGTCGAACCTTGGCAGTCAAAGTCCTGCCAGATGTTATGCAGTCAATCACACACTGAATGCGGTTCGCTTACTGCCTTGCCCAGCCTGTCTTTGTGCTGAGTTGATGCATTCGTCTTTTGGTCTTATGATCAACCGTTGGTCGTTTTTCACGGTTTGCATCTGCCAAAGCTCTCGCTGCATTATACACACTACAATTGATATTCCAGAGGTCGGATTCTTCATAAAAATCTCCACGAAGCTCGTCATCCAGTTCATCCAGATCTGTGGGCTTGAGATAAGCCTGAATGTTGATGTTTCTCCGGGTACTGAAGAATCGCTCTTCCTCTACAGGATGCCTGCTCGCGGTTGGTCTCAGTGCCGCCTCTCTTTCTCTGTTTCCAGCTTGTTCTGGCGGCGGTTGAGTAGACGCTCCGCTTATATAACCCCTATTCCGGAATTTCTTGGCACGGTTTCTCAGACGTTTATGCGAAAGTGGGAGAACTCTGGGTGTTTCTGGCACCACATAGTATGCTGTCGCGCCATGTAACCTTTTCGTTCAGGGGCCATACTGGCATCATAGCACTCCAGCAGGTCGTACCTGCGTCAATCCGTCCACTTAAGAGTAATGAGATTCTGCCGGTCAATCGCATAGACTACGTCTTCATTGGCTCCCCTAACTCTAGGGTAATCGGCATTGTTGTCCGACCCACTGTCGGGAGCCCTGAGCGTTCGATTGTTTTGAACCGCTTTTACTACAACTATGTTTGGTGTTATCATTACTGTTCCCTCGAGCAGCTAGGGAAAGGCATACTCTGAGAGATCGCCCGGTATCCCAGAGTCACCGTTTAAGGCACCACACCCAGGTGCCATTCAGCTTTCGGCATGGTTGTTACGCCTCTGCTTATGGGTAATTCCTTCGGGACCATCCCTGGACATTGTACGCGACTGCTTATTTGTTATTGTAACCATATTCAGCAGAAACCCTTGGTACAGGGACCCTCTATTCGCAACCCGAGGACGCGTTCGGTGGCTTTTTCACAGGCCCCATATATATAAATATTCTGATCAATAGCGAGTTTGTTTAAGCAATTACCTTTCAGATAACAAAAATGATTTTGTTGTTGTTGAAATTGCTAATTTTGTCACTATAATTTTGTATATATTTTTTCACAAGATATTAATCTTAAAAGTCGAGGAGTTTTAGGACAATGAAATTTTAATGCAGAGAATCGGATATGAAAAAATGCAGCAAAAAATACAGTGCAGTCGAAAATGATACTTGCTCTTACGCGACTATGTAGCACTATACGCATTATTACACGCGAATTCAACGGAGTAATACGCGAGTGAATTAATTCCCTCTTGAATTTATATATTGATAAGATGCTAATTGTTTTGTAAATCCAGAAGACAATTTGTAGCAATCACTATTGGCGGGTTTTTGCAAAAAATAAACTTTCACGACAATGAAATTCAAAACTTTTTAAAAAGTTTTCTTTTCTACCATTCTCTAATCATTCCTTTCATTCTATTCTATTTCAATAAAAAAAACGGGTACTACTAATAATACCTAAAAAATTTAACTCATTCGAATTTCCACATACAACGACTAATGTGCACAAGCTAATAATTTGTAAAATAATAATTAACAACTGATCTTATTCTAGAATAAACAAGCTATTATTTGCCGTTGCTACACATAATGTTGTGTCAATGCCTAAGTACTCACTCATTAGGATTCTGCTTTGCTAAGAGAGCACAGGTCTTGTTACGTCGAAAATGCAAATTAGAATACCCTGTTATATCATTTTCATGACTTGTTTGTAGATTTCTCATCAAATAAAGTCACTTCAGAAGATCTACCAGGCGGCTGACGAGACGTGTACGCCCCGCAAAATTTTTGGGGGCTGGAGCACCTTTGGAAGTAAAAGGAAACAGCACACGTTAATTTCCCAAAATGTTTGAAAACTTTTATATTGTCATAATGAGAAGGTATTAGTTTTATGCGAAAGATGACTATCGGGGATTGTTTTAAATCTCCGAATCTCTTAAGAAATAAGTTTTACGATGATGTCTGTATGTCGTCGTTGTTGTTGTTGTTGTAAACCGGATAGCTTTGGAAAAATTGATCGGATTAGGTTGCGCTTGGCACACCTTTTCAGGGACCAGAAAGAAAGGTCGAGTTCGTTAACAGATTTTGACCAACGGTTCTGGTTTTAACCACACACAAAAAATAGTAAAAAATCAAAAATTCCATTTTGCGGTCAAGTTATGCTGGATAAGAAAAACATGAATACTCAATAATTGTTCATCCAAGAAAGATCTACCAATTTTTTTAAAGTACTTTTTGATGGGACGCGGCGTTTTTATTTTAATCTTAAAAAAGTTAAATTTTTGGAAAAACGACACAAAATAGGAACAAAAAATTCAATAGACAAAAGTTTCTCAACCAAAAAATATCTAAAAATTTATTACAAATCATTTTTCGACAGGATGCTTATTTTTTCTTTTAATCGTAAAAAATAACATTAAAAATAAAAAAAAAATTTTTTGGAAAACTGACCTCGAAATAAACGAAAAAAAATGAAAAGATAAAAGTTCTTTTAAAAAAATATCTACAAATTTGTTATAAATTTTTGTTATGAAAATACATTAAAAATCAAAAAAATAAAACAAACTTTTTGGAAAAACTTCACAAGATACAATTTTCATTAACATAATTTCTCGCCTAAATTTTATCTACAAATTTGTATCGAACCACTTTACGCGAGCATGCATATTTGTTCTTTAATCGTTAAAAATAGCATTGAAAATAAACAAATAAAATGTATGTAACAATGACACAATATGCAATAAAATGTTTGATACCCAAATTTTTCGCCTGAATTAGATATGAAAATTCTCTTTTGATATTGTTTTGATAGAATGCGCACTTTTTTAAATTATAAAAATAAAAGAAAGAAAATTCGTCTGTGTTAATATCAATGCATATTAATATTATGAACGTTAATAATATACATTTGTTTTAATGATGATACGTTTCTTAATTTAGCTGCGAATAAAGATGAATGCCAAATAACGAACAAATATTACAGTGATCATAAAGAATAAAATTTGCACTTTATTTTGCAATATCTGAATAAGCAGTCCCAGACCGAGGAGAGGAAGAGAGGTGTAATTTCGCTACCATGATTTCCTCTCCTTTCTTCTCTATTTTAATTCTTTTACATTTTTGCATTCTCATCATAATGAGAAGGTATTGATTTTATGTGAAAAATGACTTTCGTGGATTCCATTAAATGTCGACGTTTTGAGGCACCTTAGGCAGAAAAAATAGTTTTTAATTCGGTGTCTGTCTGCCTTCGTTGACGTTGTCGTCGTTTGTATACCGGATAGCTTTTTAAATACTGATCGGATTGGATTGTGCTTTGGCACACAGTTTCAGGGACCAAAAAGAAAGATTGAGTTCGCTAACCAGCTATTTTGGATAGAAATTTCAAAAGTTATATCATTTTCAAAATCCCCCCAAAGAAACGAAAATTAACATTTTAAGCCAAATAAAGCACGATATAAAAAAGCCAAGACAAGAAAAACGTTACCTTTTGATAGCCCTACAATATTATTATGACGAATTTTTTAGTTTTCTTAAAAAATCCAAAATTCAAATTTTGTTCGCACAAAAAATAATGAATTATTACATTCTCATCATAATGAGAGGGTATTGATTTTATGTGAAACATGACTTTCATGGATTCCATCAAATGTCGACGTTTTGAGGCACCCTGAGGCAGAAAAAATAGTTTTTACTTCGGTGTCTGTCTGTATTCGTTGACGTTGTCGTCGTTTGTATACCTGATAACTTTTGAAAGACTATCCAAGCAACCGTTTGAATTGTCTTGAAAAATCGAAAATTCAAAATTTGATCGCACAAAAAATAATGAACAATGAAAATTCCATTTTGCGGTCAAATTATGCAAGGTACAGAAAAAAATAAATTAACAAAAATCGTTACCGCGAAAAGGAGCTACACATTTTTTATAAATCGTTTTTTGATAAGATGGGTGGTTTCTGTTTTATGCGTAAAAAACAACATCACAAATAAAAAGATTTAATTTTTGGACAAACGAAGCATGCTATGAAAAATATGAAAAGACAAAAGTTGCTCTTCCGAAAAAGAATGAAAACTCATCCAAATTTCTCTTCAATAATATTTTGATATGACGCGTAGTTTTAGTTTTAATCGTAAAAGACAACATTCAAAGTAAAAGAATTAAATTTTTTTAAAAGCGACGCAAGGTACGAAAAAAAATTAATCGACAAAAGTTGTTCGTCCAAAAAGGATCTACAAGTTTGCTATTAGTAATTTTTAGATAGGAAGAGTAGACTTTCTGTTAGCCGCAAAAAATAAGATTACAAATATAACAATTAAATTTTTGGAAAAACAACATAAGAGACGAAAAAAATGACAAAAAAAGTTGTTCTACCAAAAATATCTTCAAATATGTTATAAACTCTTGTTATAAAAATACGTTAAAAATATAATAAATTAACTTTTTGGGAAAAGGACACAAGCTACAATAACATTTTATTTAACCCAATTTTTCGCCTAAATTATATCTACAAATTTGCTTAGAACCACCTTACGCCATGAGGCGTATTTTTAGTTTAAATCGTGAAAAATAACATTAAAAATAAATTCAAATTATGAAAAGACGGCACAAGCTGCAATAAAATGTTTAGTAACATTTTTTAAAATAGGATACGCTTTTTTCAAATTATAAAAACACGCCAATGAAAAAACGTATGTTTCAATGCCAACGCATGTTATGATTTGTGCAATCACAATCACCAAATTACATTTGTTGATGCTTTGACCTTTAATTTCAAAAGGCCTGCGCACAAATGTAGGGGAAATACAAATACTAGCGCGTAGAGCGAGGTATATACGTTATCAAGCGCGAAGCGCGAGAACCAACAGTCGCGCGCCGTAGGCAATTTGATAACTATTTTTCGAATTGACATTGAAAATGTAAATTGGCGAATATTTTCGAGCTTATATTCGTATTTAGCACCCCAAAATACTTTATTTTGCATGGTTTTGACTGGAAGAGAATAGTATAAGTTATGAACGTGATTTTTACAGGTTTTTAATAATTTCGGTGAAAATATGAACCTTCTTAGGGTCTCCCCGTATGATGTTTTAATTTTATACTAGAAGGAATATTTTCCAAAATGTTTTCAGCCATTTACTACATAATTCGAAGTCAGCAAAGTCAACAAATATCCAAAATACATAAGTATTTAAAATTTAGAACATCAGGTTTTGTTCGTATATTCTGCAATTGAATTAGGATCTAAATTAGATAAATTAGACATAAGACGCTAGCCTCATATGTAATCTATCCTTTTGTTTTCGTCCATAAATTGTTAAAAAAGAAAAAGGGAATACGATTGCGAATGATGTATTCACTATGGGTGTATTCACTATGGTCGTACATACTCTCTAAAACTGAATCAGTGAAATTTCACTGATTCTCAGTCAAATTTCACTGATTGAAATCGTGAGAATGTAGTCACTGAGAATCAGTGAAAAGCTACTGATCCATTCAGTGAATTTAATATCACCGATTAGATCAGTAAAAATAACTAAATACATACATACATACATACATACATACATACGTATCAACATGCTCGATAATAGAGGTTATGTGATTAATTTGATTTATAATCGAGTGGTCAACAACTCGTGAAGTCAGGTGTACACCTTTGCTGAAGTCACTGGCGTGAATTTTCTTGAATTCACATGAAGACACTGAAATCACATTAAGTCAGTATACACTCCATCGGTCGAGCTGTGAACTCCTCGGTTATGTTCTATTATTTATTACTAACTTCTAAATACTCGTTCTCGGAAATCACCATTATAATGACCCACTGAAATAACGTAAAACTACACTTTTCACTCTAAATAAATTATATATTTTAGCTTGCGCCAATAATAATAGTCAAAGCGAACCGATAAACCGACGATTTCGTCTGAGCATCTCGGCGCGACCTTCGGTGGCTTTCGAGTCCTTATTACGTCACGCGTGTGCATATCAGCTGATAAAAATTAACCTTTTGCAAATTAAATATCGCACTCAAAGGAAATGTAAAATAAAATAATAATTTTTTTAAACCGTCTAGACAGTTGATATTTCGCAAGAAAGATGAAACAAATGCTCTTTAGTGTCAAATTTCAGTATTTTTTATGACAAATTTCCAACTGAATTAATCAGTGAAAACAATCATTGGGTGTATCAATCATTCTAGGTTCACTGATTTATTTCTATGAAAATTTTCACTGATTTACCCAGTGACAAGGTAAAAACCACTGACTTTTCAGTGAAGACCTACACTACTGATTGATTCAGTTAAAATTTCACTGATTCAGTTTTAGAGTTGTGCTTAAAAAGTTACACACACGCATGCATGGACATTCTTTAAAAAATGCATTTTTGTGTTCCTGCTTATATCTACATCTGTCGAAAAGATGCCGAAAAGTAGATTTCAAAATTTAGGTAATTATAAAACTCACTCTATGAGGAAGAAAATAAACCACATCGTGTATATGTATATGATTTTTATGTCTAATTATATGCTTCTATATACCGACAGTTTTTTATATATTTTATTTAAAAGTGAATCAGTGAAATCTTGCTGATTTCCAGTGAAATATCACTGGCTAAAACAGTCAGAAGCGTGTCACTGACAATCAGTAAAATTTCACTGGTTCATTCAGTGGAATTCCGTCGCTGCTTTAATCAGTCAGATTCACTAGTAACTCAGTACCAATAGTCGTACGCATTTTCATTCGTAAACTTGTTAGGTAAATACTTATCATTCATCACATTCGTATTAACCTTTGCAAAATTATCTTTCAAAATCATGATTTACTCTTACAACAATAAATGAGGGTCGGGCTGCAATATAATAGGATATAATATATTGCCCCCTAACTGTGGGAAGGCCCGTCATTACGTTAACGTATCGCGTCGCTCAAAGTCAAACCCAAGTAGCCAGGGGCCTCCCCACTTTCAAGAGAAATATATTATATCCCCTGCTTATTGCAGCCAGGATCCACATATTCATATCACAAACACTAGTATACAATAAAGTTTGTTTTCACTCGAGAAGTGTAAAGACCCGACCGGCGCGGCGCGATGCGCGCGTACCAGGCGACTGGAGGTTCATGTCTTGGCAGCGTAGAGCGCTATATCACTGGTTGAATCTATCATTTTGCGTCACTGGTATATTCAGTAATACTGTTTTAGTTTAGTCACTTACTGGTTCACTCATTAAAAATCGGAAAATCACTGATTCAGCTTAAGAGAGTTTTACATATGAGGTGGCCGATTTGTAGCAGGTGGCTTTCTCTGGAGCGACATTACGACTAAAGAAGGTAAAGTCAATAAGGACACCCAACTTAATTTGAACTCAACACTTTATTATTTATGCAAGAAAAAAGAATTTTTGAAGTTATAAGATTCAGAGTTAAATGTAACGATCTGACAACCACAATTCCCTGACTTGAACCTCGTTCATGACGTTTCCATGTATTCGTATTCTTTCCTATTTTTTGACAATGAGGAAAAGAATATCAAACTAAGCCTAAACTACGCACAAGCCTGAGAGATTATATCTAATGCCTTCACACTATTTAAATCAATTAAACAAAATATTATGACTGGGGCACTCGATCTTTACATTCCAAATACCTCGACACAATTCTATTGACTCGAAGGTGAAAACCCGTCCTCTCCTTAGCAGTTGGACTGATCATTTATGGAAGCTCTCGCCCTTGCTTTAGGGGATGGTGTATCTGAATCTCTCACGAGTGTCCCCGTGAAAGATACCTTTTTTCTGTCTGCAGCCACTCAAAGCATTAATTGAACCGACACCACATCTTCTCCAGGAAGATCGTACCGGTCCTTTTAATGAAGACCTTTTCTTTCGCGGGTAACTTCGTTCTTCATTCGTGAACTGATAAATATTGTCACGAATTATACACATTGTAATTCCTAGGGCGATCTACTTAACCAGCTTCTCACACATATCTAAATATTTTAATTTAAACAATTCCTTATTACCAAGAAAAGTTTGGTTCGGAAGATATAACACATTTTCTAATAGGCTGCACCAGAATTGGGTGAGCGTAGTGCAATAATATTATCAGTTTACCTGTAGACACTTTGTTTCTAATACGTTTATGTTAACAATTTTCTTTCAGTTTTTCCGACTATCTGGAATACAAGAGAGGTTCAGGCGTAAATATTTTATTTGTTATTTTTCTTATTTATATAAGTGTTGTCTGGAGGCGGCTTTTTTGAAAACTTCACCTAATCGAAACAGATTGAGATTAGATTCATATTTAGCTTAAAAAGTACCAGTGATATTCGTATATTATGCACGTACTATGTGTTTAAGAAGCCAATACATTTTGTAGTTTTTTAAGTGCATTTATTTATTTTTAAATAAACTACAGCAGTATAAGAAGAGTATCATTGATGAATAATGTCTCAGTTATTTCGATTCTACAGAAAATTGGTAGTACAAATTAACTGCCAAGATGTATCGATGTCATGAGAATTATAAACTTCATCCAAAAATTGTACGTAGGCAATTTTTCATTCATTCTGAAGAGACAAATTAAGCTACGATGTAGGGAGCATGGGGGTTGTAGCCGAAAAATGATGGGTATGATTGAACATAGGAAACGGGAAGGCCAGCATAAGCAACAGGTGCAGGTCCTGTGAAAGAAGTGTATGCGACCGAAGCAGAAATTGGTGCAGTCGCATAAGGTGTGACCAGCAATCCTCTCTTATCTCTAGAATCTTTCACATCTTCAGCTTTGACTGGCTCAACTGTTTTTTCGCCTTGAAGAGTTGTAGGAACCTGGGGGAGGGGTCCAGCTAAAGTGATGGCCACCAAACCAAGGAATGCAACAGCCTGGATTAAAAAATACAAAAATTAATTAAATATCTATGTATAGAATTAAAATAGGATATAATGATTGGTAAGCTCATAAACAAAAAAGTATACTGAACTAAGTATTATTCAGTATATTTATTATGCACATATTATCTTGAAAAGATTAGAAATGAATGTTTAAATATAGAAAACGTACAAATACCACACGGAAGAAAAAAAGCTGTCCGTCGATACTAGCAGATTACTTTACTCCATGAAGGAGTAGTATGGAATGATATATTCCATGGGTGAAGATAGACGCAATTCAAATTGCAGTTCTTGAAAAGTTTGTTCACTATTAAAATTTGGATGGCGCTAGATACTTATGAATTTGAAAAAGGCATCGAATAAACTAACAAACCGAAGGGTAACTTTGAATTGAAAATATATTTTTCGCAACAATATTTATTTGAAGCTCTTAGATAATGAACATTCGATTCATAGATACTGAAGTGTTAGTTTGTATGTAATGAGAATTAGGCTTTAAACAATCGAAAGTTACCAAACTGATATTATTTTGCAATATGATAAGTTTTTCTCGATAAATTTTTATCGAGGAGAGGTTTCATAATTTTCAGACAAGGACAAACTAGAACTAAAGGCATCAATTTCATATGCAATACAAAGATCCAACAATGTAACAGTCTCTTGTTTCTTTTTATTGATACAGATTTTCGTATCAACTGAATTGAGTTGCAGCACTTTTTATACCTCAGGATTTACTGCCGACATGTAAGCGTCGCTTTTTTTTAAGTTACAAGAATGCCGGTATACCTTGCAGGATTTTCTGTAAATATTACAGAAAAATGCATACTGTAACCATTCATTAAGATTCGCTGACAAATATTTCTCCATCTTTTTATCCGACTTTGGAAAAAAAAGTTAAAAAATTGTATGTGACACCGCAAACTTATATTAATTAATTATATATATTAATTTAATTAATTTAATTTAATTTTTAATTTAATTTTTTAATGTATATTAATTTATTATTCAAAGTTATTACCGGAAAAATAAAATACAAAATTCAAAAAGTCAGGGCCTAACGTAAGAAACAGCTTCAATTTCAATTATCGTCTCGGCTCATTGTGTACATCGTAAATTTCAAAACTCAATACATGAATTACAATTTCTATTCAGAGAATTCCTGTTTTTAAATCCATAATTTCTATTAAAATCTGTTTTATTTAATATTTTAATAAATTAGAATGAACAACAGTAATTTGAAAGATATCAAGTTGAAACTAAACTGCATATTACAAAGGGACAAAAATATGCACTATATGTATAACTGATCATTAAAATATTTTATGGAATAAATAAGTTGAATGCACTAAAAATGAGTGGGCAGTAAAGGCAAGTAAAAAATTTCTGATACTCACAAGCAAGAACTTCATTTTGATTCTGCTAGATTTCTATGATTCGATACGAGCACGATTGTTGCTGAAAATTGAATGATACTCTTACTATATCTGCCAAACCTTATATACCTGGCGGTTGAACTTTTTTATGCAAACTACACGTCATGGACTATTTTTTTGAACTTGTAGTGCGTTAACTATTTTTCACGCTGTCATGTATGGTCAGTAGTCTGAAAAAAAATAAAGTATGCATTCCCTTTATGCAATCTAGCCTATCTATCTTG
>CAKNWT010330307.1:0-11502 GCA_932066315.1 Andricus coriarius | reverse complement strand
TCCCTTTCTAGACTTAATTGTGCTTGCAGGGCAATTGTTCTCATATGATGTGGCCAGAGCCCTTCGTAGAAAATCCGCGGTGTGCTCTAATTCATCAATGGTACCATAGTTTGTGGGAAATTCCGCAAGCCTCTCTTTGAGTTCCTCTTTATATGAGTCCCAAAGTGTATTTTTGGGGTTACTGATCTTGGAAACCTCCGGTTTTCCTAGGTTTAATCCGAACACGATATATTTGTGGTCCGAGAGAGACTCCTTATCGGAGACTCTCCAGTGCACCATCCTGCTCCTCCGTACACCCGAAAAGAGCGTCAAATCGAGAACCTCACTCCTGTTTTTAGTCTGGAATGTGGGAGAACCACCCCGATTCAGAATCTCCAGCTCTGTGCAGCCACATATTCAATTGAGTCTCTCCCTCTGTCGTTGATGTGCATGCTTCCGCACACCGTGTGGTGAGAGTTTGTATCACAGTCCAACAGCAGAGGAATTTTGTTCTCTTGATAGTGCCGAATTAGAGCCTCCACCTCTCTGGGAGGCGGGGGTTCCTCGGTATAGCCAGAGAAATAAGCTGAGGCGATAAACACCTCTAGCCTTTCTCCGCTAATGTCCCTGAGTCTCACCTTAATAACCAGAGTTCTTGGATCTATAATATTAATACACCTACAATATTAATACACTTTATTGGAGAGTAAGGAAGTTACATTCTGTTGAACAAGAGCGTGTTCGTCATATTTTGAAAACTGTTCGACATTTTTTAAAGTTTTTTTTTAATTAAAGGACGTTCAAAGTAGAAATACACAATTACCTACTAAATGGTCAATTCCCCATCGTTGTCCAGAATGGTCTGGCACCTTCTTGCCATGCTTTCAACTAATTTTTAGGCATTTTTTTGCATTCCGGAAAGCTTCCTCTTCAAAAAACTCCAGAAGTTTTCGATGGGATTTGCATCTGGGGACTGTGATGGCCAGTCCAAGGTCGTGATGTTATTTTCTGCTTTCCAAGAACTGCAAAAACGGCTTCGATGTTTAGGGTCGTTATCTGTTAAATGTTTTGGGTTCTCTCGGACGGTTTGAGCGGCATCATAGACGCGTATTACACGCTCTTGTTGAACAGACTGTATGCTCATTTATAATACTTGAAACATCTGTTGCAAACAGAAAAACTTTCTTCATCGAGGTAATTCAAAATGGATGCATAAATAGAAAATACTTTTTGAGCATAAATTTTAAAATAAAATTATTCGGACAATTTTTGTGAAAACATCATAAAGCAGGGAAAGGGATAGAGTGCGACAGAACTTTTCGCTTCCCTTTTCCAGCTCGAAAAATTAACATTTCAAATACAAAATTTGATTTGTTTGATTTGTCAATATATATTTAAAATTGTTTGCATTATTTTGTAATTTTGTATTTTTTTTTGTGAATTTCTATTTTTAAGTTAATCAAAATGAAAACTTTAGTTTGTCTATTAGTTAGAAAATCACTAATGGTTCCTCTAAGAGGAAATAAAAAACATTTGCTAATGGGAAGCAATGTGCTCCTGAAATGAGCACCATATAATCATAAATTCCAACAAAGTGTAAACAATCGAATTCCATTTCACAGCTAGATTGTATTATTGTTAAATAATGATATTCCTAACATTTTTCTGTCATGCTATTGAAATTAAAGACTGAATTTAAAATAATATTCTCAGAAAAAAATCTTAAGGATTTTAAAGCAGTTTTTTTAGTTTTGAAAGATTTTTTAAAATTTTTAGAAAAAGGTTGAATCATACTGTAGGTTATCTAATAAATACATTTTTTTAAATGTATGAAGCATTCTATACCAACAAATAAATAATTAACGAATACGCTTTGCTTGCAGTTTAGACTCTTTAACATAGTCACCATTTTTTGCTTATTATTTGTATTATAAATTATTATTACAAAATAATTGTTAAGAAAAAAACTAAAAAAAGAAAGTTTAGTCATGTTGATTTAGAAATTCGAATTGATAGTCTGTCCGTGGTTGAGATTCAACCATCTTCAACATGAAACTTGTTGCAGTCAATGCTTCTTTGAAGGAAGAATCTTTCTCATGATTTATGTGTAGTTGATAAGCAAATATAAAATCTTGGACGGAATTAAATATATAACAAAAAGATTTCTGAACTGTTTTTCATTTTGTTTAAAAAACTTTTTATTATTACATCGAACAAGAAATGTACTTATTTTGAATAAAAAATATTAATTGGAAAATTGGACAAAATAGTGTTTTCGAAAACGGAGCGCAATTGTCAAAAAATGTATTGGTAAATTAGTATTTATCTAATAGACTTTCAGTAGGAAAGTTCTAAAGTTAAAAAAATGAAAACCTCATCATATCTTTGCGAGTACGCCAAGAATTCTATTTTTTACATCTATTTTTATTTGTTTGTTTACATCAGTCGGTCTTTTCCATAAAATTTAGTGTGCAAGAAAACTGCAAATATTATTTTTTAAATAATTTAACGTTTTCTATGCAGAGGCCTTAGATAAAAAATTACAAAAAATACATTATTCAAATAAAGTAAAACAAAAATAAGATAAAGAAACAGGAAAAATATTTAAAAAAAATAAAAATATTTTTTCATTTCACTATTGAGTTGAGTTTCCTAAAACCGCAATTATCAAAATATTGACTAATTCTTAACAGATTTCGGTTACTAATTAAGCACGCTGGGTCTCGACTTATAAAATTTCTCCGTTATTCGAGTACCAATTCAGAAAAATATGTCAGTAAAAAAAGAAGGGCTTTCGAGGAAATCGGCTTTCAATCTTTTCAGAGAAACTGCAGACGCTTTGATCATTATTTTGAATTCCGTCGATAAAATCATAAAAGTGCATCGTGTTGGCAAGAAAAAAATTCGCGTGCATGGTAGAGTTTGCGTAGCTTGTTTACAAGTTTCGAAATATTGCCTTCTTCTTGCTTGAAAACAGATGATAATGTTCTATCTTTCATAAAAAAAGAAATATTTAACCAATCCTAAAGTTATTGGTTCTAAGCAGGCACGGATCCAGGGTGGGGGCTCAACTGCTTGCGCCCCCCTCCCCCACAAAGTTCAAAATTCGAAACCCAGGTTTTTTAGGTGGATTTGAATAGCATTTAGATGTCCCCCCTATTCTTAGCTGCCCCCACCTAAAAAAAAACGTCCTCTACATTACCCCAGGCTCCATATATAAGCCGTGGGTGGAGCACAAGATTGAACTTTTCATTCAAAAATGAATTTAACTCGTGCAATTATCACCGTACTCGCTCTGCTATCTATGGCTGTCTTCATTGCCGCTGTGGACAGATGCAAAGACAAAAAAAAAGTCCGCGATAATATGCCATGTCCCTCCGGCTGGTGGGATGATTGTTGCTCTATGAGCTGCGGTAAGTTGAACTGTAATTCCAAACATTTCCCGCATAATTTTATAATTTTTTATAAATTCCAACTTCAAAAAATTATACTAATTCAAACAGCATAGAATATTAAATATGCTCTTGCTATAAATTCTGGTTGAAAGTATCAGAAGTTTCTGGTTGGAAATTCGCTGGTTAGTCTTACCAGGAATTCAGGTTACTTTTGTTATAGGCTACTGGCTAAGTTGAGAACCCCGAGAATTAACACTCATCTCTGCGGCTTTACACTTGAATTTTCGACAGAAAATTCGAGTGAAGGGCATGTGAAATGAGGTGTCCATTTATGGTGTTTACGAAACTACGAGTTCGCTCACCCTAAGTGATTCATGTCCTTTGTCCTGGCTTTCTCCCGTCCCTTCGAAGCCGCCGCTTAGTCACGGACGCCTTGTCTGTCTCTGTCTATACTATGCGCGCCTTCCCTCTCCCGCTCTATTACCTTCCGTCTCTTTCTTACTCACTATCCTCTCCTCCAGACACATAGGCCCGCGACTCAGAGGATCTCAACTGATAAACAAACCTAGCTCTGGGATAAATAATCACTACGAATAAATAAACAAAAGACAGAAACTCAACGCATTAAATTCGGGAAGGTTTTGAGCAGGGACCAGGGACATTTTTAAACAGCAAATTATGCTCAGTTTGAACAAGTATTAAATAATAGTAGAAAAATAACAACCCCCCCCCCCCCAGCTTACTTAGGTTAGTGGTGAGAGTCAGTTTTATTATTTTTAACTGTTTTAGGTAAATTATTAATTATATAAACGTTTCTTTTCTTTGATAGGACAGTAGGACGACTATTCGGCTTTTATATTTTTGTAAAATTTAATTAATAAATTTGTTTAAATCGTAAATATAAACAAATAAACTCGAAAAGTTGTCCTAGTAGGCTTTAAGAGAACCGATACATTTTTATGAATGTTTATTAATGACCACTATTTTTAATTGTTAATTACAGTTGTAGGAATTAAGGTTTAATATAACAGCCGCACAGTGGGGAAAAAGTACATTTTTTGGTTCGAAATACGATTCCCACTAAACCTGTAGACCGGTTCGGATGTTTTTTTTCTTTTTAAAAAGCTGATAAGACTTCTAAGAGAGTTGTCGAGCCTGATTTTTGAACTAGGCTTTCAATTTTTTTTAAATATGCAAGTATGACGAAAAAATGGCAATTTTGTCTATTTGACATTCCCGTTGTTCGTCAATAACAGGAAAATTTTTGAAATTGCCTTAGTTTTGTAGAGTAACATTAGTTAAAGATGTGCTAATATTATATAATGAACAAAAAATTTGGTTATAAACAAATTATTTGTTGAAAGAATGTTTTCTACAATTTTCCATAATTTTACGTTTTTTTAAGTTATATTGCAAGAAATTTTGATGTTAATATTATCAAATAATTTCATAAACAAAGGCACTAATGAGGAATTTTTCGACAGCAAAATTCTTTTTTTTTTTATGTCAGTCTTTTTAATTGGAAACTTCATGAAAAACTTTCTGCTAAACTTAAACTGAAAGGACTGAGATTGAAAAAGAAAAACTTTTTCGTCGAAAAATACCCAAATAATGCATATGTTTATTAAATTTGTTTAAAACCTCATAGAATTTATCAACTAAGTATAAGTATTGATGAAATTATCATTAAGTTTCCAATGAAAAAGACTGGCATAGAAAAAAATACAATTTTTTCATCGACAGATCCCCGAATAATGCACTTTTTGGTTAAATTTGTTTAAAAAGATCATAAAATTCATCAACTAATCATGAATGTTGCTGAATTTCTCATGAAGATCCCAATGAAAAAGTCTGACATCGAAAAAAAAGGATTTTTCCTTCGACAGATGCCCCAATAATGCATTTGTTTATTATATTTGTTTAAAAAAATCATAAAATTATCAACAAATTATGAATTTTGCTAAGATTATCATGAAGTTCCAAACTAAAAAAAATGACCTTGAAAAAAACGAATTTCTCTTTCGGCAAATTCCTGATTAATGCCTTTTTTATGGAAAATCGTAGAAAACATTCTTTCAACAAATAATTTGTTTATACAATTTTTTTTTGTTTCTTACCTAATATTGGAACATCTTTACTAATGTTACTCTATAACACTTAGGCGATTTCAACAATTTTCCTGTTATTGACGAACACCGGGAACGTCAAATAGAAATTATGGATATTTTTTTCGTCATATTTGTTTATTTATAAAAAAATTGAAAGCCTGATTAAAAAAAATCAGGCTCGACATCTCTCTTAGGAATATTATCAGCTTTTCAAAAAAAACAAAAAGCATCAAAATCGGTCCACAGGTTCAGTCGGAATCGTATTTTGAACCACAAAACGTACTTTTTCCCCAATGTGCGCCGGGGGGCATACGCTCGGGTAGTGTGCCAGTCTGGCTGTCCCTAACCCTCGGCTGCGACTCCGTGGTTATCTCTCCGCCAATCGGCGGGCTCGCCGCCGCTCCCACTGCTACCGAGACCTCCGTGCTCGGGCTGCCGAGAGTAGAGGAGAGTCTTGTAAAGTCAGTCTTCTTACGATTTTCAGGAAGGATAGTTGCCTCGCGCTACCTTCCCCCTTGCTACGAAAATAAAAAAATTGCTTCAAAGAAATGTAAGCATTCTGCTTTCTTTCATTTAAAAATAAAGGATACTGAAGAGTTTTCATCCAGTTTCTTCGGAGTTCTTCGCCTTTGGTGCCGTTAAAAAACCTCGGAGATTCGGAACACATCGGTTCATCATCGCATCGTTTTGGTTTTAGTACTAACGGCCATACCACGCTGGAAGCACCAGTTCCCGTTAGATCACTGAAGTTAAGCACTGTTGGGCACGGTTAGTACTTGGATGGGTGACCGTCTGATACTACTGCGTTGCTGTTGACGGTCGTGGGTGTGGTGAGCCCACACTTGTAGTTACTCACTACAAGAAACTATCCACCTAAAAGAACACTACCCGAATCGGGTAGTGTCACGCTTACCCCTAGAGGCTCGCCGAAAGGGAAATAGCTTAATGATATACATACATATCACGTTTGGAACGTCATCGGTATTCAAGATTTTCGTGTTGCACCAGTGTTAGTGATGATAGTGAACGGATTTGGTGGCGTTGCGGTTTTCCGAGCAGCACTAGTTCGGCCTACGAAAGTAGGTCCTCTGCGCGTTGGAATTAAATTTCTTTTACGAGTAAAGTTGGCACTACCTCTAGCGAAAGGTATTTTTATGGCCTGTACACACCATTTCGTCGTCCGAGTGTCCACGGGGGACTTACTGACTATCCATCCTCGTCGCCGAGGACGCGAAGTAACAGTTCGGTCTTTTAGTACGGGTATTAGTACTTGATGGCAGAGGGAGATACGCAGGTTCGCCCTAATCATCACACGCATCGTCGGGCACGTCGTGTATTGGAAAGGGCAGAAGAGAGGGCGCGTCAAATCGCGGAAAGACGGGCGCGTAGGGCCGTTGAGAGATGAGCGCGTCTGGCTGCAGAGGAAGAGCAGGCGCGTTGGGCTGCAGATGAAAAGCGGGTGCGTCGGGCCGAAGAGGAACCGTAAGCCCGCATTGAGCAGAGTCGTGCCCCTCGTGTTAGGGGTGCCCTTTTGTTGGGGGTGCCTCAGTTTATTTACGAACCACGTCACGTGTTCCCCCGCGTTACGTCGACTGCTTTAACTCGCTTCCGTGTCCTTGGGCTTTGCGGGTACCGCCCACGGAAAAATTACCTTCCCCGCGATACGAGTCCTGCAATCTTCTGGATCCCCTCGTATCGCGGAGGAAGCTCGCGCCGCGTCACTAACCGTTCCGGAACCGGCACCAGTCGGGCCGAATCCCCTCTCGCTACTCACATTTATAAGGGAGATGTTCTTTCCCTCACTATTAGGTTGTCCGGATTCTCCACCAACCAAAAAAAAACAAAAAAAGGGGGCATCACCGGGCCGGCCGTTCATCAGTGCACTCCTTCAGAACTTGTAAGCTCATACGTGGCCCATCTCAACTAGACCTCCGATTCACCTTCCTTTTCCGAACTTCCTGCCTCTACCTCCCTACTCCCCCACCTCAACACAAAAAAAAATAAAGAGAGGTGCATTCACCGCCCAATAAACTTTCCCCCGTCTTTCAGAAATGGACTGTCTGAGCGCGTGACAGTGCTTCATTCAGGGCGAGACGAAGAGGGTCCATTTACCCCCGCTCACCAGCCCGAGTCTCAAATGATTCGCTCTCCCGCGTCAACTCGTCGTGGCCCCTGTAGACCTTCGGTAAGGACAATTTCTACCCGAAGTTACTCGGTTTGCGAGCCTGAACCAAAAAACTCGGAAGCTCCCGCGCAATCTCACACCACCATGGTATTTAAAGGCAGCGAGGCCTTCACCGCACCCCCGGCCAAGCGCGCCACAGCCAATCAACGGCGCTCATCTCTCTCCATTAGACACAGAGAGAGAGGCAAGCCATGCCAGGGCCCAGTCCCCGCAATGACGCAATAGAAAGGCCAAACAGCCCAAGGTCAATATTATTGCCACCAGTTAACACGGAATGGGTTGACAATGCCACACGTTCCCCAGACAAGAGCAACATATCAGTACCAGCACCTCTCGGAAACGCACCCCTCGCCGATTGGGGAGCGTTGGTGCAAGCCATACGCACCCCGGACGTACCTCTACCCACTTTTTCGGGCCTGGACCACGAAGATTCAGAAGCATTCCTGGACCAGTGCGAGACATATTTTATGGAAGCTTCCATAGAACCCACATTGTGGTCCAGAATAATCCACAAATCACTCACCGACAAGACTTCAAATTGGTACGAAGTCTACAGAAATTTGTCCTTGCCGTGGGCAAATATACGCAATTTGGAATAGGAGGAAAAAGCCTTCGGTGTATTCCTCCAAAACAAATACCTTCTCGCTCTCCGTTTACTCTTTGAGGCAACGGAGAGCCAAATCATACCCCTTCTGCTTGAGGCTTTGAAACCTTCCATTAAAAAGGTCCTCCGAGCAGCTACAAGAATCACGTTCGTGGAACTGGTCGAACGGGCCGTGTAGCCCGAAAATGACGAGGCCGAGGAAAATCCTCAGAAGGCCGCCCGTGAGCCTCAAGGCAAAAGTGCCATTACGACACAGTAGCCTCAAAATAATATCGAAGCCTACCCACCCACTAGACCCCCACCGCAGTGCCACTGCTATTTGGGGCGTCGCTTCCATAGAGAGTGTCCCGTTATGGGGGTCATTTATAAACCTTCAAATGCCTATTTTGGAACAGAACTTGAATCAGAAATTTTTACCTATGTACCTAACTTCAATAATATTATTCTCACAGGTGATTTTACTACTAATTTGAATGCGAATTGCAATCATAATAAATATTTACCAACTATGATACATGCTGCTGGGTTATCTATTGTCCCACATAATTCCAGCCAACACACTAATCATTCCAGTTCTTAAATAGATTTAATGATAGTAGATGATCTTGGAAAGCTGAATTCTTATAGCCAGCATCCTATTCCATTTCTATCTAATCACGATCTTATCAATATTAAATACGAATATATCTCTACCCAATCCACATATCGTAATCCAACTCAAATAAGAAATCTTGCATATGTAGATGAGTGTAAGTTTCAGGAGCACTTAATGACCTATGATTGGGGAAAAATACTAAGAATTGAAGAAATTAATAGTAAATTAAATATTTTATGCTCTGACCTTGGTGGTCATTTTGAGCATTGTAAGTGCCATAAATACGCGGACGAATTTAAATCAAATGTCTCTGGTCTTATCTCTGCCGTTAATAGTTTGATTACGAGAGTTCAGAAGACTATTTATATAGTGAATCAAAAACTAAGGCAATTATTATTGGAGAGTCCTCTTCCCCGTCCACTGCTACCATCCCTCAGCTTAAGCTTGATGGCCTTGACATTGCCTTCGTTGATTAGGTGACGGATTTAGGGTACATCCTCAACCGTACCCTCTCCGGGAAAAAGAAAATTCTTGGAATCTCGAGGAATACCTTTAGAGTACTCCAACAGCTTAAATTGAACAAGGAATCCTTGCCGACTTTAACTCGGATCTTTCTTGTTAAGAGTCTTATCCTCCCGTTTTTCTATTATGGGTGAATTATGTACGATATCACAGATGAACTTAATTCTAAACTCGAGTAAGCACTTAATGCCTGAATACGATTTATCTATAATATACCGAAATATGAATACATTACACTATATTGGAAATGGGTGGGATTTCTTAATGTATCTAAGAGAAGACCATTTTTTATGGTGAGGGGAATGCATCTTTGGAACGGGGTACCTGAATCAATTAGGAATGTACCTTCTGTCACTTTAAAAAGCAATTATTTAACTTTTTATTTAGTACTGTTAATTCAACGCTCGAAATTTCGCATTGGTGAATTGTATATTGTTAATTTATCTAACTTTTAGATAGAATTATAGATAGAATTAGATAGAATCGTATCCTTTGCAAGCGCAAAATTCTCGCCCACCGAGGCCCCTTACCATTGTAACGAACAAAAGTGCCTTGCGATCGTCTGGGAGATCAAAGGCTATCGGTCGTTCCTAAAGGACCGACCCTTCACCTTGCGGATCGATAGCAAGACGTTAACCTGGTTCGAGCGTCAGAAACACTCGCGGCACAAACTCACGCGATGGGACCTGTTCCTCAGCAGGTTCCCGCGCCCAAGAGAGCTCGTGCTCGGAAAAAACAACGAGTTACCCGACGCATCCAAATCCGGATGAGTAGTCCCCAGGAGAACCCGACCTGGAAGCTATGCTGCCGCCTAGCGCCACCCACGCTAGTACAGACGACACTCTGTTCCAGTCATCAGCGCTCTGGCTCGATCTCCACTTTTCCATGAGATTGTGGACGCTCAGCAGGAGGACTCAGCAATCACTCGCGACGCTCTACGATGGCGAAAGCTAAAGGAGGTCAAGCACATAATGCCCGAAAACACGACCTTTCTTAATCGTAACCGACTAACAGACCAAGGCTTCTGGCGATTGGAAAAACGTAGAAAATAGGTAAATGGTGGTTTCAAGTTCCCACAAATTTACGATCCCGAATGATATGGGAGTGCCATGACGCTGCACTCGCCAGTCATCCGGGTGCAGACGAGACCATCCGTTCAATCGAGGAGCTATTCTTTTGGCCCTGAATGAATCGAGAAATTCGACGCTACATGTCAGTTTGTCATTTATGTATCTGATGCAAGCCAGCACGCGGAAGACAACCCGATAATCAACGCCCACGCCCCACAAGACAAGCCTGGGAAACGGTCACGTAGACCTCATGGGACCATACCCTCGCACTGGCCAAGGACACCGTTTTATTCTCGTAGTGACCGATCTTTTCACCCTTTGGATGAAAGCATTCCCTGTGCGGAAATCCGATGCCCCCAAGATCATAAAAAAGATAGAACAGGAGATTTTTAGCCATTATGGCTATCCTTGTCGAATCCTGAGCGATAACGGCCCAAAATTCACCGTCCATGCCTGGTCCGAGGCCAGCCAAAGGTGGGCTTGCGAGTAATGGAAAATGCCCGTATACCATCCTTGCGTCAAACCACCGAGAAGTGAAACCAATCGGCCTTCTGGTATTTGTTATAAAAACAAATTTTTTAACTGAAAAAAGCTTAAAAAATCTATTTTGGTTATGAAATTTTTTATTTTCAATGAAAAAAAATATTTAATTCTTATAACCGAAAATCACTTTTCAAACAATCCTACTAACAATGATTGTGACTTATAAAGAGTTTTTAGACAGTAACTATTATTTTTTAATAAATCTCAGCAATTTGAATTTACAAAATAATTTCCACAAAAAACTACATAGTTGACTGTTCATGCTAATTGTTTATTCAAATTAACATTTTATTGAAATCTTCACGAAATGACCCGGAATTTCTTGATTTCCTATAATTAAAATGACCTATAAACCGGTTCTCCTGAAAAACTCATTAAAATTCAACCAGCGGATTGGGATATATTGGTTTTTAAGAAGGCGGGTCTCTAAATTAAAAATCATATAACTCCCTTCATAAACAAAAAAAATTAGAACACTATTTGGACCATGAAGTTCTCTCA
>CAKNWT010330302.1:0-13326 GCA_932066315.1 Andricus coriarius | reverse complement strand
GCGGAAGCAGTAAACAGAGCTTGCGTTATAGCCAACCAGGTAAGTCGTTACAACATTATTTTTCTAAATTTTCATCACATTTCTTTCGTCTATTTGTTATACATAAAAATCAGATTATTTTTAAACTAGATCTTAGTACATATATACTAATTTGCTGCAAGCCAAGTTTTTTATTTTTCAAAGTCGATGTTGTAATTGTAAATGTATCAGTGTTGATATTTTAGTATAATGTATGTTATTGTATGTAGTAATTGTTATAATGTAATAGTAGTTTATAATTTTTATGTTTATCTGATCTCAATCAATGTTGTTCGTACCTTTTTATTTTACTCATTCTTGTTATTATAATTACAATTTTTTACAAATATTTTTTCAACTTCATGGAAAATATAGTATGCATAGCAAAAAAGCTTAAAAACTGCACATTCACTAGCATTAGGTATGCGCAAATTTTTGTCGAACATTGTTGTTATCACGCCAATACTCCAGAGCCACAATAAAATGCTAGAAAAGTCCAATCGGATACCGTGAAACTAGAATATCATATAATATCTAGAATTTAAAACTAAATTTATTTTATTTTGCAATGGTTAGTGTGAAAAATGAGGTAAAAATCGATTAACAAAGTGATGTCTATTCTTATGGGAGAATAACAAAATTAAGATGAAGAATGGTTTTTTTCTGGACGGAATATAGTAGAAAATAGAAAATAAAAAAATAGAAAACGAATAAAAGTATAATGAATGTTTTATTGCTTTAAAATTGAGAGATTGTTTTAGAAAACTTCGTGGGTGGGATGCACTTGAAGTTGTGAAACAATATATACAACACACATCCATTCATGGTATATAAACACTTGCTAGTATTGAAACACCCACTCTTGTGACATACGAGCGTAAACATGACCTACAGTATTGCTATAATGGGAGGGCTTTAAGCAGTACTCAAATTTCTCGAGTACTCGTCTTACTACATGTGAAATGTGACGTAAGGCTCAACGCAATAGCTAGAGAAGCTCTGTTAAGTGGTCAAAAGAATGCTCTTACCAACTCTATAATTGACTTTCTAAATTTAAATCTATACAGTAACGAAACTAACATAGAAGGTCTTACACGATTTGTAAACACCACTTCACAAAAGCTTGATAAATATGAATTATTTTTTTCAACAACTCATGTAATTTTTATTAATATTATTAAACATGAAAGTAATCATGTTTTTTTCCTGAACAATATTGACAAAAATCAGTGACAGTTATGTGGAAAGTTAATATCAGATCACAAAATATATTGATAACACTGGTCAATATTAAATAATTAATTAGATCAGATGTATAATTTCCCGTTAGATATTTGATCGCTGAATCCGAATATGAGAACAAAAACTTTCTATCACGTCAAGTTTTTGAGAATATTGTGGTCAAAAGTGCCAAAAACATAATTATAGTGATGCATATCGAGAATTTTAAAATTGTTCAAAAATATCGTCTGAAGAGATTAAAACTTCGAGTTGTACTTATAACAATGAAACGTGGCTACATGTACCGAAATTTGGGTACACATGCATGAAATACTGTGTGCATACAATTTTCGGTACATTCATATAGACACTGCCACCATGAAAAAAAATATAACTGAATCTGTAACTCTTATCAAATTAAAATCTGAAATGAAAGTGAAAAAATAATTCATATACATTCGAAAGAATTAAATGTATTTCAAGTTAATTTCGAAGAATCCAAGTGAATTTTATAGAAAATTTCAACTAAATCAAAAGTGTAACGTGCCTGGTTAAAATTGCTGTCAGTTGTTCAACAATAACTGTCAATTTTATTCGGCGGCAGATACTATTCTAGATACTATTCTAGATACTATTCTATTCTATTTTAGTATTTGAAAAAAATTAGGGTTTCTCTGTGTATATCAAAAGAGTGTAATTAAAACTTTGGGGGTTCTATCGCAACTTTTGTGGGAAATACGTTAATGGCGCCATACTGTTGTTTGATATTCTCTCTATACGTAACACTAATCTTAGTCCTATATTCGACTTCTTAATATGTAATATTAAAAATTAAAAATGTGCACTTCAAACATTTTTGGGAAGAGAAGATTTTATTTAGTGCAACCTTGCCAGGTTTAAATGTACTAAAACATTAAAGTAAGAAAATGTCGATTGGTGAAAAGTTTAAGTTAATTCACATGTCAAGATATGATAAAATCGGTACCTCCATGCTATACTTTCCGAATCTGGAATGAGCAGTCTAAACTCTCCAATCTCGTTTTGTGCTGGTCCGTAGGGCCACGTACGCGTAGCGGCGTTAGGTGCCAACACCAAAAGAGATCGTAGAGTTTAGACTGCTAGCTCCAGATTGGAGAGTTTAGCATGAAGGTACCGAAATAGTTAAATTTAGAAGAAAATAAATCATTTCCAACCTCAGAGAAATATTGTAAACTTTTATTTTTCAAATAAGAATTGAAGGGACAACCAACTGCATATCCTGATGATTTGTCATACTTTTAAGCCTAAGGTTCAATACTGAAATTCAATAAATTATTATACAGCATCGGTAACTTCTTCAGGCTTTAATGTTTCGTCAATACCCTAGTTATTATTTTCAGAAACAGATTTAAAGAAGTGTATTTTCAATAATGTCAAACGGGTTAATTTCGGACATGTGGGGTAAATATTCGGACATTCCTAAATTGATAGTTTAAATTACTTAAGGTGGTTTCAATCAGAATCTGGAATCGGCTTAAGCCTTAACTGGTTCTAAATTCTAGTTAAAACCACCTTAAGTAATTTAAACTATCAATTTATGCATGTCCAAATTTACCCCACATGCCCGAAACTACCCCGTTTGATGGTATCTGTCAATCTCTTAATGAAGAAACAATGCATTTTTGAATAGCCTTTCCTGCAAAGCTGTCAAAAACTAAGATGAATCCCTCCTATTTTGGGTCCATGATGTTTTGAAGTGTTTTTGATGCTGATAAATAGTAATTTTGGCTCTGGAGTAGTTGATATTTATATTGCACGCGCATAAAGTTGATAATGTTTACGAAGAAGGAGCTTTACAATTTGCACGCTTAGGTCGACTGTCCGCTGTACGTAGTGCATGTGATGAGTCGTAGCGCAGCGGAAGCGCTCGAGGCTGCCCGGAAGCGTGGCGTTTGTGTTTGGGGCGAAACGCTGGCTGCCGCACTGGGCACCGATGGTACCAACTATAGGCACAAGTGCTGGAGACACGCTGCCGGACACGTCCTCAGCCCTCCGTTACGGCCGGACGCCGATACACCACGAGCTCTCATGACCAAACTAATTACGTGAGTTCAAGATGCTCTAGTCTCAAGTCTATACGATATTACCTGCAATCAACAAATGACCACCAATCATCAAATTAGCTCCTCGCAACAATAATCATTTTTTCAGCCAAGCTTACCCAAACTTTACTCCATTACCTGAAAGGAAACAATTTCTCACATTTTTCAGGTAAAACTACTTTATATTGGCTAGTTAAAAGCTATCCAACTTGAAGCTTAAAAAATGCAAAAAATTATTTTAAAACTTGGTACTTTACTTTCTCAGTGTAAGAAAATTTTAACTTGCCAATATTTCTCCAAATTAAAATCATTTTGATATTGTAAATGTTGTCTCATAAAAGAATGCTAAGAAAATGTATAATGGTAAATAGAGCAGTTGAAATTTTCACTTCAAGATTAGAAAAATACTACTACATTTGAATAGATTCGCTTTTAACTATCTTGGAAAAAAAACTCCTTCTAATTAATCATGAATTAGAAAACTGATTTAGAAAATGAAGCAATCAAGTTTATGCAGACTAAAATGGTTAAAGTGGGTTGAGAATCAAGTAAATATGGAGCGAAAGAATTCTCATCCAAAAGAGATACTGGATATCACTGATTACTTTATAAGGTGAAATTTATAATTACTTTTCCTTTAAGAAATTCCAATTTGAAGAAGTTCTTTTTTATCTGAATTTATAAATTTCATACATTCTTATAAAATTATTCTTATTCCAAATATTTGCTCTAATGAAGAAGTAATTTCTGAAGAAAAAATAAATTGTACGTGGAACGAATTACGGCAAAGTAGTTACGGAAATGTGTAGTCAGACAATAAGTACTCCTTCGTAATTCATTTTCTCTTCCATGAAAAGCAAATCGAGGTTTCGTCTGCAAATCTTTTTAGATTAAACATAACAAATTATGTGAAATAATAAGATTCAGCATATTGCAATATTTTGTTTAAAATGTTTCACACACATATAGCACAATACCAACAAAAATATCTTGCTTAAATTTCATTTGAGTGTTTCAAAAATGTATTTGACTTCAGTCAAATAATCAATTATTTTTTAAGTATATTTTTTTTACTTGACATATATTACTTTTTAATTCTCTTCATGCTCTTTTTAATTTGAATCAGCGACTCTTACTAACATTTCAGTCGTGTTGTACTGGCTTTTCAATAGAAAAGTTACTAAAACTGCAGAGACTTTCTATACTGGGAAATCAGTTAACAATTACTGAAATTCCAACGAATGGGCACTGGTTCCTATCAAATTCTCACTAATCCAAAGAGCCAGAAGTACATCACTGATATTCAGTGAAGCTCTGCTGATTCTAATTATGTGAATGAAAAACAATAATTTATGTTGCTTTTATCAGTCCGCATAAGAATAAGTGAAAATCCATCTAGTATCAAAAAAATGTACTTAATTTTCAGTTATTTTTCACTGGTTTTCCAATAGGAATAAAATCGGAATTTTCAATACGCGTTACAGGAATTACACCTTAAATCTGAATTAATTAAACCAGTTAATCAAAAAGTTAATGGCCAATTCGTGCAGTTATAATTTAACTAATTTTCTGTTCAAGTCACTAATTTTCGGTATAATTTCACTAATGCAATCAGTGAAAAATTAGATAGGTCATGTTATTGGACTGAAAAATTAGTGAAAAATTAGATAGGTCATGTTATTTTACTGAAAAATCAGTGAAATTGAATTGACATGAAGTTTGTTACTGATAATTAGTTAATTTTTGCTAACTTTTATAGCAAGGAATCAGTCATCAATATGACTGAACATTAGTTACATTTTAATATTAACTTTTTCTATCAGTGAATAATGACTGTTCAGTAACCCTTCACTGATTCCTAGTGAGTTGCTACTCCAATTTAGAGAGTAAGCGGCCCTTTTGTTTTATTTTCAAAGGTCACTTATTCTGTTTTTCTTTTCTCATACATAAACATTTTTCTTGTGCGTTCCACTTTCCTAAATTTTCACACGACCTGTTCGAGAAAGGAGTCTTATAGTAGCAAAGAATAAAACTTTTTTTCAAAACACTTCACATGCCGACATGAAGGAGTTCTTGCCGCTAATGTTAGAATAGTAGAGAGTGCGTGCATTTCTCACATTTCTTAAAGAGGGAGAAAAATGTTACACATAAACACGTCGGATTTGTTCCGGTCCCAGAACAAAAATATTTATATATTAGAATATAAAAATTTAATAACTATTCATTATAATTTACGCTTTATAAATTTCGAAAGTTGTTCATTAATAATTTATTAAAAAGATGTAGATAATTAATTAATTTTTTTATATAACTATTCCAAGATTAGAATGTGAGATTTATATTCGTACAAAATATAGTTAAGTTTCAGCTGGCATGATATAAAAACTTATGAAATTTAGGTTATTTTAAACAGATTTTAGTCGTACTTAGTTCTTATTTTCATAGCTGTTATCTTTATAGGTAGCTTTCGATGTCGTATTTATAAGAGCATGCTAAACAGCTGTGCTTTCAGTTTTCCTTTGCTCTCGCATCTGCATTCCTTTATATATATTTTTTTAATGTTAAGGCTTATTGCACCAGTGCACGAATCACATCATTTTATTGTCAATTCCTACTATTCGAGTTTCTTCTGCTCGTAATTTTTTTTACTATCACTCCACATTATTTTGTTTTTATATTATACTCAAATATATGTTGTAAAATACAGAAGTAATATTTTGCAGAAATGAATTTAAAAATGTGTTTTGCTTATAGCAGTTAAAAATTACAGAAATTCCGATTGAAGATTAAATTTAATTAAAAGGGACTTATTTTTTTCATTTCTGCATATGTGTATTATTTCTAAATGTATTTTACCATTGTTTATTGAGAATATGGCAGAAATTTCGACGTAAGTGTTCTTGTAAATATAAATATTGGATTCAGGCAAGCCTTAATAATATGAGTCTATGTGATAATTCACAAATATAGACATTGACTTTAGATAATCCTTATGTTTCGTAAAAGAAAGTAGTAAAAACAATTATTATTTAGACTCCAAACTTTAGGAAATTTTCAATAATCTCGGATAATCTATACTTGAAATAATATTTACATTTAAAATTATTCTAATCTTTACAGCTGTGTCTGGTTTGTAGCCTTAACTTATTTAACTGAATCTTCAATAAAATTAAATACCATTTTAAACCTACAAATTTTTTACTCAATTTTAAATTATAAAAATATATATATATATAAAAGTATGTGAAAATAAAATGCAAACCATTAATAAATTATGCAAACAGAAAAATGCAAGATTATGATAAGGTTACAATATAATCCTATAGAATATGTTATGCATCATCAGAAGGTCGAACATGCGGTAGCCCATGTATTTTGATATGGTTATAATCTAGTTTATTTTTGCCACAAAGGCACGCAACGTATCTGGTTTACTTATTCAGATACAAAAGGATGATATAGATCAATCTATAGGAAAAATGTATTGCGGCTGTAAAACTAAACCACTTTAAGGTTGATAAAAATAAACTGTTTTTCCGTGATATCGTAATTATTTTCTCTGCATAATTTAACGTAAACTAGTGAATATTATAATTTACCAATTTTAAAATTAAAATTTGTGGTTTACATCAATTTAAGAATAATAAATTTATTTGTTGAAATTAATGAATAGAATATTAAAAGTATCGATTTAACTTAATTCTGTCTTGCTTGACTGCAACGCCCTATTAAGAGTTTGCAAAGTCTATAAATCATCCCTTCCAATTGCTCTAGTTAAATCCCACGCAGGTTACTGCATCCATTGAATATATAACTGGCCTGGATCACTCTCACATTGGCTGAAATTTGCATTTATTTAAAATTGTATTTAAAAAATTTGATTTATAAGTGATTTAAAAAAAATTAAGAACGAAAATCTAATACTGCAAACAAAAATATAGTAATCGCTTTTTGTTTTATGGATTATGGGTTGCCAAAAAGTTAAGAATTTTTTACTCTGAGTATTAAAATTTCAAAATATATTAAGCATAGACGAGGAGTTGATAAATCGTGATGTGAGGTGTACGTGTACTGAAGTCTCATGAAGTAACTAGAAAAACTGCAAGGTGAATAAAGTAAATAAAGTATCCATGAAATGTTATGATGCCCATAGACATCTTCTGAAGTATTCTTAAATTATTTAGAGTATTCTGAAGTCACTTGAATTAATGTAAAAACTCATTTGAATGATTATGAAGTCAGAAAAGTCTCCATCAGTAACTGAGGTCTCCTGAAGAATTCTGAAGTGAAATTTTTTTTAATCTTCTGAAGTATTCTTACGTGACTGAATAAATACTGAATACTGGATACTTGAAATATTCTGTTGCAAATGAAGTCTCAGGGAGTCATTTAAATTTTCTGTAGTTTTATTAGCTCACTGAAAAATTCGAAAGTTTTATGGAGTTCCCTGAAGTAACTAAAGTTTTTTCAAATCACTGAAGTAAATATTCTGAAAACATTTAAGTTTTCCAAAGCCCCTGAAATATGTTAAAGGCACTGAAGTATTCTAAAATTACAAAGTTTCCTAAAATCATAAAGTTTTCTGAAGTGCAGAAGTATTTTGAAGTATTTCTAAGTCACTGAAGGACTCTCAAGTATTCTGAATACACTTGAAGTCCCCTAAAGTATCTAAAGTCTCCTGAAGTCATTAAAATTTTTCTAAAGGCACTCGAAATCTCCTAAATAATCTAAAATCTCCTGAAATCATTTGAAGTATTGTGCAGTAACCTGAAGTATATGAAAGTTACTGGACTTTCATGAAGTCATTGAAGCCACTAAAATATTCTAAAGTCACTGAAGTAATATAAAGTCACTGAATTTTTCTCAAGTCACTAAAGAATTCTGAAATCACTGATGTTTTCTGAAGTCGCTAAAGTATCTTCTGAAATCACTGAAGGATTGTGAAGTATTACGAGATCTTCTGAAGTAACCGAAATATTTTAGAGTCGCTTAAAGATTCTGAAATTTTCTTAAATCATTACATAATTTGAAAGTTATATGCAGTCTCTTGAAGTACTGAAGATTTCAAAAGTCACTGAAGCTTCTTAAAGTCACTAAGTTTTCTGAAGTGTTGAAAGCTTTTAAAGTCACCTGAATTCAGGAGACTTATAATTATTTCAATACTTTTAGTAACTTCAGTTACTTGCAGGGTAACATGCCACAAGAGCCTATCATCAAATTTTCACAATTTTACAGGGGAGACAAAAAACGAACTCAAAAATCGAATTTTGGATTTACAGCGAAAATGCGAAACAGATTTCGAGATAAATTCGTGCTGAATTGAACTCTGAAAATTTTAATTAGAAAATATTATTAGGTTTCGAGAAACTCACTGACGTCTCTTGAAGTAAGTTGAAGTATTCCCAGATATAAAATTTATTTCAAGACAAATTTCAATATGTATTTACCTTTCTAACACGCATAAAAACGACATATAAGCTTGCTAACAGACCTCAAACCCCATTTTAAAGATCCTTATATGTAAAATTATCCATTTTTATCTTTTTAATTAATTTATAATCAAAGTTTTTTTAAAAGCCCCAAATATTTCAAAAATTGTTGAACTGTTATTGAGGGATTTTTATTTTAAGTGTGTATTTAAAGACTGGCACATGACATGATATTTTGCATATGTTTTTATAACTCAACGGCAGTCTTGAAACCCATCGGGGTTCAAAATTCTCAACTTGTTGGCAATTGTATTATCAAGCAATTAACACCCAATCATTGTCAGATTATAAAGAAGTATGTAGATCAAGTAAACTTCGAAAAAAAGTTTTAAAAATTCGAATGCAAATTTTAATGTATAGAACTATATATTTTTCAGCACCAAAAAAACAAATGTATTTGAAGGCATTAATAGTACAACAAAAAGTAAATAATTTCTAATCTACTTTCAAATTAGTATTTAAGGAGTGGTTACCACGGATGAAAATATCCCAGCAATTATGTCTAAAATATAGCGAAATTTGCTGTGCCAAATGACACAGGTCGTTTTCTATTTCCGTAGGTCTTGTTGCCGAAACAGAATGTGAGGCATGAATTGGGGTCATTGTCTATAAACTATGTTGGCTTGCCTGAATCTGCCATATTCGCAATTGGCACAATGGCCACTTAGAGTAGGGTTAAATGAAAAAAAAAGTGCCGGCAAAAGATGTTTGTCGCGTTTAGGTGAATTGCCCGTTGTACGTGTCAGCGGTGATGAGCAAAGCAGCCGCAGACGTGATATCTGCCAAGCGATCAGCAGGTGTCGTCGTTTATGGAGAACCATTAGCGAGTAGCGTCGGAGTTGATGGTAGCGAACAGTATGGCAAAGATATCAATAAAGGCAGGCGTTTTGTTACGAGTCCTCCGTTGAGACCGGACTCGACTACTCCGGCCTACCTGATTGAACAGTTAGCTCAGTAAGTAATTTTAATCAATTTAGTCTCATGGGGAATCATCCTAAAATTAATTAGAAAATATGATAATACTTCGAATTAACATCTTTTTTACACAAACGGAATTATTTGGCTGCAAGCTTATGTGAAGCTTGTCGCAAAAGGATAATGTTTGCTGAAAAAGATTGTTTTTGAGACACATGAAAATCCTCTTAACCTTGAGGAACTTCCATTTGTGTCTAGAAAAATCCTTGTAGCACAGGAGGAAATTTCTCTGTGTGTTTATAAATCTTATCAGCCTTCTTTCCGCATTGTAATAATTGCAATGCTATTAATTGAAAAATAAAAAATCGCATTTTAGGTCTATCAGGGTGTCTAGCGTCCTCGAAATCCTTGAAAATCTGGAAAACTCCTTGAATTTTGCTAATCGTCCTGGAAGTTTTATTCCCTTCAAGAAAAAATAGGTTTTTAATCTTGTTCTCCGATGAACGAAAAAGACTGCTGAAGCCGTGAATAGCTTAAGGTTACAAAAAAAGAAAGTTATGGGAGATGTGTTTAAGGAAAGTGCACGCATAGATGAGGAAATATTATTGTTGGCTCGATTGTTGGAGCGTTAAAGAAACTTTCCGTTTCCAATCAGTATTGCAAGACTGAAGTTTATAATATCATAATTTATAAATAATTTTATGAATTGAGTTACACGTATTTTTAAATAAAATGCATTGTAATAATAAAAAAGGTATCTGGAAAATTTTATTTTGTTGTCCTAGTAAACCTGGAAAAGTCCTGGATTTTTTTTTTAATTCACTAGACACCCTGGATCTATCTACATGTAGATTGGATGGGATGATAACGATACTGTTATTTGTATTGGGTTGTAAGTGATTCAACAGCTCATGTCGTACAATATTATAGAACGTCTCGCTGGCACGCTATTCAACCTTCTTAAATTGTACGCAGTACATTTTTTAATGTAATTTTTCCCTCCATTAGTAATCAAAATATTAACGGAATAATAAAACATGTTTGTATTATCTTTGCTTTTGCTTTTAACTTTTGAAGTTTCATTGAGTTTATGAGCAAAGCAGTATTATAAAGAAATAGCTGAATTACTAAATGACACTGAGAGACAAAGAAAAAAATTGCTTCAAAATAAAAATGTACAAACTTTGTGAATGAATATGAATTTAGTACGGAAATGAGCAATTATAATATATTTTTATTTCACTATTGCTACAGGGGTAACAAGATTAAAAAGATGTATAATTATCAAACAACGGATAATTGATACCAATTTAATTATCCTTATTTTTTAATTAATTTCAAGATAAAATTGTAAGAATTTTATGGATAATTACTACTATAGCGTAAAGTTGGACTATTTCATTGGACGCAGAAAAACATTTTCACAAGGAACTCTCTGCGCTTTAAAAATGTAAACATTTTCGTATTAGGAATTCAAAATTTAATTACGGGCCTTTCAAGTATTACGTTTTCATAAAAGTCTTTGATAACTTCGCAACTAACTGAATTTTCATCTAAAAATGGATTTGAAAATGATTCCGGATTTAAATTCAACCGAATATTTAATAAAGTCTTATAATTTAAAAAACGGATTTTGATATTTTAATACGTTTTTTTCTTCAAGAACGAACACTTTACATTTTAAGCAAAAGTTGAACTTCTGTATGTTTCATAAATAGTTGAAAACTTTACCATCTGAACTTTGTTTTAATTTATTCACCTATCTATGTTAATGGTAATAAGCATATCAATTAAATTTAATTAAGAAAATAAATCTACGCAAGCACTCTCTTCATTGATAGCAAAAGAAGTCTTGCGGCAAATCGCAGTCTGGGATTTATTAACCTGAACTATAATTATCTTAAATTAAATTTAGCATTTCACTGTCTAATCTACAGAGAAGTATGTTAATACATTCTGTGTGTGGAAGTCGGTTGCAAACGCGTTGCATGATCGCATTAAATTGATTAGTATGAGCAAAGGAAAACTGTCATAGTCAGCTGGTGCCTCGAGATAGAGCTTCTGTTCTCAAAGCACGACGATGCGATAGAAACTTAGAAAGACGTGTCTCGATCAGTTGTCAAGTTTCAGATGATCTCATATTCATATCAACTCCCGAAAGCGAAAATTGCATTTAAATAAAAGTTAGAGATTATTTTATGTACTACAATATGTAATTGCGTAATTCTCTTAATGAAATTTCAACAAAAATTTATTTTACGTAACACAAATATGGTTTTTTATCTTTTTTGCGTATTTTTTTGAGAAGCAAAGTAGGTATTTGTTGGTGGGGAGGCACTCGACCGTTGTAGGCCGACAAAGTGCACTTTCGTGGCCAATGCGCAGTGTTCTGCGCCAAATACGTCCCTCTAAACGAGCATCAAACGTAAAATATTATTCAATGAAAAAGCTCGAAAACTCTTATTACATAAAGTATCGTGTGTACCATGGAGGCAAAGTCTTTTTGCGGTCTCGTGTGTTCGCGATAACTCACGCTCGGACGTAAAAAGATTACTTTGCCTTCTTGGTGCACAATATACTATTATGTATCAAGATAGGTAAATATAATTTTTTAATAGTACTTTGTCTAAAAGAACTTGAAAATCTGTCCAATTTAATGTGTAACAATTTGAATAAATTATAAAATCTTACTTTTTCTAATCTAAAACTTCCAAAACATTAATTGTACAATTTTGTTTCTTTCAAAACCTTCCACAAACTACTCTTATTCAGACACCTTTTAGTGACTTTTTCTTTAAAAATTCATTATTTTATTTTTGAACTGTTACAACTATTGTTTTCCAACGTGAGATCAAACGTTTTCATAAAACCTTCTGCGATAGTTCAAGATTTAAGTTTTCAGTAATTTGAAACGGAAACAATATTTTAATAGAGTTTACTGTTGAAATATCTACAACTCTTCAGAAATTTAAAATTATGTTTTGAAATCTTTCGGAAATATGTATTTCTTTCCAGCACCCAACCTTTGGCTAGGATGCGTTGTGGCTTCGAATCTCCAACGTGGAGAAGTTGAAATGAACGCTATTGGGAAAATATTCACTTCTCATAGATCGTTGTTTGGATATGCTCTACTAGAAATCGAACCAAAAATATGTTTGAAGCAGCTTCTCTTGATAATTAGATTCAGAAAACGATTTGGTTGAATCAACAAAATTTTGCTTGGTTTAAGCTGCTTCAACCATATAATATGCTTATTAAATGGACAACCAAAATTGTTTAAACCGACCAAATTTTTTGCATGTTTTATCCAAACTGTTTTTTAGATTTTGAAAGAAAGGTAAAGGTACCTCTTGCTTCTTAAGCTACCCCAAAACCTTAAAACATTAAATTTGATCTTTAATTTTTAAAGTAAAAATAAACAGATGATGTAAACTGATTTTGTAAGTGACACGAAGACCAAAAATTGAAATGTTTAAATAAATAAACCCCTAATTTGGCCAAAAATTCACCTATTACGAAAGTATGACATAATTTTGAAGTATCTATTCTGAATTATAGAAAAATTCACATGAAATTGCTGTTGGTTTGATGGTAGAACAAAA
>CAKNWT010330301.1:1682-14142 GCA_932066315.1 Andricus coriarius | reverse complement strand
CTTTGACCATTTGAAAATTCATCCTTTACTTCAAACACGAATATCTGTGCAGAAACTGAGTCTACGACTTTGTAAGTAGAATAAATTTAAATATTAGCAAATTTTCACGTGGAATACACCTACGTAGAAATTATTCTAATAAACAATTTGAACAATATTTAGCTTCAGAGTCAAAAGCTTTTTCAGCAGAATCAACATTTTGAAATCTTAAGTTCAACTCTTTGCCAAATCTAGAAAAGTGTTCCAAAAAATTTGAAAAATGATAACAATAGGAATAAATCCTCCTCTTGAAAATCCTCAAAGCTCAATCTGGAGTACGATAAAATATTATCTAATTGCTGAATATTCATAAAAAATATTTATTTGTTCAATGTAAATTTGTGGAAAGCCAAAAGTCCGAAATTCGTCGTTAACCTTTATTTGTTATAAGATCCGTACAACATCAGATCCCATTATATTCCGTTGTATATACAATGGAATCTGAAGTTGCATCTCATAATAAACGTAGGCTGACGACGTATCTCGGACTTTTGGCTTCCAATTTTTTTTTTTGCACCAGTTTTTTTTTTTATGAATATTCAACAATTACTTGATATTCTATTGTGCTTTTGACTTAAATTAAAAGAGTTGATTCTGGCCAGATATTGGGGTTTGAAGTCAATTATGAATTTTCAAACTGCCAAAGGAACTTTCTGTCACAAAATGTGCTTTGATTATAATATTTAGATTATTTTTTTATTTAATATTCTTGTATATATCTAATTTCAGTTCATTATTTTGAAAACAACAGATGAAACAAGTTCTAATATATATTTCAAGCATCTGCGACTAATTGTGCAAATTATACTTACATTTACCTAGTTTTTGCGAGCATTGAAATACAAACTTTATTATTTTAAATTTAAAGAATGAATTTTAAATCGAAGGAACGTTTTTGATCTTGGTTATCCCTATTTTTATCATAATTAGGGGTAGAACTACTGAAAAAAGGGATTTTATTTGGATACGACATGCTTTTTCCAAAAAAAAAGTTTCTTTGCGAATTGTGTTGATTTTTTTATTTTCATCCTTATGCTACAGAAATACTATTTCATTAGGTCGTAAAGAAAAAAATATATTAGTAAGAGCTATGAAAAATTGTTTTTCTTCTAGTAAAAGTTTTCTGGGTTGTATATCAAGGGTAACAGAAATGACGTACTTAACTTAATAATGATTAATCAATTTGCCACTAAAATTTCTGTATGTATGCACTATATAAGCCCCCCGAGATACATTTTATTCAAAAGGTCAAAAAGATCCCTGATTAGGAATATCTTGGTATTTTTTTTAAATTTCTGATCAGTTTTTCTTAAGAAAAATAAGAATTTTTCACAATCTCAAAACTGTAATAAATCAATATGGGAACAATATGGATCAATATATTAATTAATTAAGCACGTTCATGATCCTCATGTACTACTTTTCAACAGTGTTCTGTTTTTGATTTTCAAAATCTTTTGGTTGTATATTTTTTTTATTTTCCGTACAAAATTGCAATTATTTAGCATACTTTATACAAATTGTTTGCTTTGAATAAGAATCGGTTTGAACAAGTATGAATTGGAGTGCCTATAGAAAAAGGTTATTTCAAATGTATAGCTTTTTCCTTATGCAAAAGATACTTTAAAGTCTCTTTAAATCAACATTTTACAGATTTGATTAGCGAAAAGTGAACCGATCGTGTAGCATTTTTATCTCTATTAAAACAATAAGTGGACCATATTGTGACATTGTTAACGAGACCTAGTCTGTTTCCGCTTTCAAAATATTAGTTTGTAATTGTTTAAACAAAGTTAAGAAAAATAAGAATCTTTTATAATGTTAAAATTATAAAGAATCAATAAGCTATAAATTAATTATGCATCTTATGGTCTCCTCAAAAAACTGAAAGTTTTTTTTATGGCCCACCCCCTAAACTTGTTCTATTTGGTAAAACAATAAATGTATATTTTTCTTTTCTTTTAAAATAATTTTAAGCCGCGATCCTGGAGCCTTTACCTGTTGCAAAAGTGAATAAAATGAATTATTAAAGTTAGTTTTCGTAAATAACATAACTGTTTTTAAGGGAATACAACTGATTGTACCATACGTTCAGGAAAAAAATGTCACACAATTAGACCAACAATAGTATCCTTAAACAAAGAAAACTACTCTTTATAGGGGTCAAAATATTGTTTTTTTTTTAATTTTAAAGATTTTATAAGCCATTCCTTGGATTCTTTTGTACTTAAATAACTTAACAAACTACAAGATAATTATAATATTTGAACCTCTATAAAGAGTTGTTTTTTAGGCTTAGGGGTAGTATTATTAAGCTAATTGAATCAATTTTTTTTATGAACATATGGTTTATTATGAAAAAAGAAATTAAAACTATGCATTTATTTGTTTACAAAATAAAATAAGTTTAGGGCGATGCGACATCAAACCAAAAATTTGAGTTTTTTGAGGACACCCTAATACATATTCAGGATCCGTATGCGCTACTTTTCAACAGAGTTCTGCTTTCGATTTAAAAAATTTGGTTTGGCATTATCCTAATTTTCCATAGAATATTGAAATTATTCAGCAAGCTTTGTAAAATTTATTTGCTATTATATATGCTATATTATATAAGTGTGGAATTGAGTGCCTAAAGAAGGTTATTTTAATTGTACAGCATTTTCATTCTGCCAAGATACTTTGAGGTCCTCTAAATAGAAATAGGTCAAAGTGAAATAATTACTGGCAAAATTTTACTGATTCGAATAGTGAAAAGTCAATCACTAAAGATTATTACAAAATGAATGATTTAAGTAGTCTACTTATTTTATATTTTGACAGTGGAAAACTATTTGCTTGGCACAAAAAAATATGGTTAGAACTGTATATAATAATTATGGAAAATTTATAAACATGCCAAACGTGAATAATGGAAAAGTTTAATAAAACGACGCGATTGTGTGATATTCTTGACTGTGTTGACTTAAGGAGAAGGTCATGTTGTGAAATTGTACACGTACAGTTTCTACAGTCTAAAAACATTGCCTCCTGATTGTTTGATCAAAGTTAAGAAAAATTAGAATTTGCTAGAATCTTAAAATGACAAGGGATAAATGCGATTCAAATTAATTTTATAAATTCAGGGTCTTCATGCGCTACTTTTCAACAGCGTTCTGTTTTCGATTTTCAAAGTTTGTTGCGGTTGTAGATTATTAGAAAATTGAAATTATTTAGCAAACTTGGCAATAATTGAAGGGGGCGTTGATTTATAATAATTATATATTGTTTGAAATGCTGTGAATGAATAACGTCTCATCTTACGGGAAAATGTCACGAAAGTAAAACGTTTTATCTTGTGTCAAGGATTAATAATAAAATGTCAAAAATATCAATTTTAGTGATTGAGGCCTTTTATTTGTAAGAATTGTTATAAACAATTAAGCAGGAGAGTTCATCAAAAATAAATAATCTTATTAACGGCGGGTATACGTTTTGCAACAGTTTTAGGAAAAATTATGGTCTTGGTTGGCCTGGATAATTTTTTATTAAAAAATGAAAAGTCTACACCATTTCCTTGTGAAAATAACAATTTTTTAACAACAATTCACGAAGATAAGTTTTTATTTGAGCGGAAGATTTATTTTTGCTTTCAAGAGATCTAACCTCGATATGGTCAATGTGAATGTTTCAAATTTTTCTGAGTAATAATTTCTGAAGTACAACTGGAAACATGTCAATTTGGTTAAGAAATCATTTGTTTGCAATGCTGTCAATTGCAAACCGGTTATCCTACGAAAAAAGCGCAAATGGAAAAAACTTTTGTTTTTACGTCGAGATAATAAAAATGATTTTATATTATTTCTTAACTTAATAATGAAATTGTTGACAAAATCGTTTAAAGAAAAACTGGTCAGGAGCGAAAGAAGAGGTGTCTTTGTACTCCATTCTATCTTTTTAAAGAATATAACCACAAAAACATCCCCACATGTTAGTTTCAAGTTTAACACATAAAAACACTTAAAAAAGGTAGTGTTTTGACAATTAAATTTATGGCCACATTCGTAATCAGTGTACTAAAATACATTGATATACAAGGTTTCAGAAAATAAACAAAATTATGAACCTCTGTTTAAAAAATTTCTTATCTCTACCGAAGTCGTGAGTTTAATAATTTTTTCAATTGCTATGTCGGAGTTATTTGCTTCATTACGATAGTATGAATGACTTTTTTCTGATTATTTTTTTCGTAGCTTGTGTCGTTTGTCCAAAATATTTTTATTTTTTTTTCATTTTCAATGTTGTTTTTTACGAATAAAACAAACAATACGCGTCCTATAAAGAAGTGATTAATTACAAATTTTTAATTTTTTTTTGGGTGCACAATTTTTGTCTTCTCATCTGTTTTATGTATTTTGCATAGTTTGGCCGCAAAATGGAATTTTTGATTTTTCATTATTTTTTGGGCGATCAAAATTTGAATTTTCGATTTTTCGAAGAAATTCGAGAGCTTGTTATAAAAATCTTGCAGGGCTTCCATAAAGCAACGTTTTTCTTTTCTTGACTTTTTATCATATCGTGCGTTGTTTGTCTTAAAATGTTCACTTTCGTTTTTTTTCTTGGATTTTGAAAATTATATAACTCTAATAATTTTTTTAATCGAAAAAAGTCATGACGATACATTGTTCGAGATTTCGAGTACTATGAACAGCTGTACAAAGAATTTTTAAATCTTGAAAAAAATGGTCTTAAGATTTTGAAAATGCTGTAACTTTTTGAATTTACATCCAAAATAGCTGGTTAACGAACTTGATCTTTATTTTTGGTTTCTTAATACGTGCGCCAAAGCACAATCCGATCCAATTAGCATTGTGAAAGTTATCCGGTATACAGGCGACAACGGCAACAGCAGACAGACACGATCGTAAAACCGGGTTTTTCGGATTCTCGAAACGTGGAGATTTGAAGAAATCCGCCATAGTCAGTTTTCACATAAAAACAATACCCTCTCATTATGATGAGAATGTAAAAATCATAAAGGTGTACACCAGATTCCCAATTCTCTTTTTAAATCAGATGTTGGTTAAATTTTTTTCTTCTATAAAGAAGCTATCCAATGAGGTTTATGCGAGGAATACTATTCTTGTTGCTCTAGAATTTTTATTCAAAAAATGGTGTCTTAGCATTTTTCTTATACGACTTATTTGACAAAAAACTAAGAAAACAGTTTGTTCATTTTTAAAAGTTTAATAAACACATGTAACTTTTACTCTCTCATGATATCCAATCCCTCAGACTCCTTTTGGAATTCAAAATCCGATTTATAACCTCTCAGATTCCGTTTTCAATCAAAAATTGCCTTTTTAACTCCATCTACTCCTCTTACATCCCAAATTCCCCTTTTCCATCCACTGAAACTCCTTAAACAATCAGAAATCCCATTTCCATTTCCTTCAATCTCTATCAAATTCGTGAGTTGGATGATTTTTTAAATTACTGCGTTGTAAAAAAGTTTCAGTAATCTTTTTATCACTCATACGAGTTAACAAAAATTAACTGCGATATTTTGAAATAACAGGGAGGCCACATATACATTCTGAGAAAGTACTTTATTAACGTGTGCATACATCACACGCGTCCAAACCTAATCAGAGATATCCTTTATAAATCTAAAATTTGTCGCACTTTCCTAGTGCGTCCAAAATGCCTCATTTCAATGTTCCGCTATCAGTTCGTGTCTAGTTTATTCTCTACTCTCTCCCCCACCACCATTTTCAGCGAGTCCCAACACGCTCTAAATTTGTCCAACTTTTGTAATTCTGCTGGCGCGACTCTGGTTGTGCAATGCGGTGTGGAACGTACGAGAAAAGGAATTTTGTCAGAGCTTCTTTTTCATTCAAATGACTATTAAGCATTTTAAATTTCCCCTTGAATGTTTTAACTAAGTTCTCAGCAGCCCCGTTCGATGCCGGATGGTATGGTGCTGTTTTTATGTGTTTTATGCTGTCATTTTTCATGAAATCATCAAACAATTTTGAAGTGAAGTTTGGACCATTGTCAGTTACTTATTTGATTGGAAGGTCCCAATTTGAAAAATATTCCCTTTAAAGCTTGGATTGTTTTTTCAGTCGTTATATTTGATCTTTCTTTAACTTCGGCCCACTTTAAAAAAGCAGTCTTTGATTTGGCTAGTTTGGCCACCCCCATGAATTCATAACCGCCCTGTGTGGACTGTCAGAGTTGGTCAGACAAGGTTCACATCTCTTTGTCACCCCTTCAATGTCGTTATCCAACCCCGGCCACCAAATATAGATAAGTTTCTGAAATATTGTGTCAGTGCATCCGGCACATCCACTGGCCAATTTTCCATAGAAAATTTTTTAACCAAACTTCAAACTCGGTGTCTGTCTGTTTCCTCCGCTATCACGTTGGAAGTGATTGTCCGAGTGTCGTAAATTACGAAATTTAAATACGAGAGTTCGTTGTCTGACAGTACGCTCGATTCGGTCTTGTCAGTCGGCTTGGAAACACGTGATAAAAAATCCGCAAAACCGTTGTCAAGTCCGAAAATGTGACGAATCTCAAAATCGTACCTGGAAAGAAACACGCCCCATCTTTAAAATTTGGAAGCTGCCATTCGGGGTAAACCTTTTTTATTCCCAAAAATAAAAGTCAGCGGCTTATGATCTGTTTCAAGTAAAAAATGTCCACCATAAAGGGATTGATGAATTGATTTCACTCCGAAAACAATTACCAGAGCTTCTTCGTCCAATTGCGAGTAATTTAATTCCGGCTTGGAAAGAATTCGTGATGCAAACGTAATTGGCCTTTCGACCCCCACCCCCTTGAGTACGTGTGACAGTACGGCTCCGATGCCAAAATGAGAAGCATCTACTGTCAACTTGACTGGTAGTTTCATGTCGTAAGGTATAAGTACTTCGCATGATGCCAAGCTTTTTTTTTGCATTGGAATATGACTTCACATTTTTGTGTCCATTGCCATTTCTTGGTCTTCAATTAATTGTACAAGGTTATTACGGTGTTGGGATACCCCTGAATAAATTTTGTATAGTAATTCACCATTCCCAAAAATGATTTGAGTTCGGTTTCGTTTTTTGGTCTTCTTATTTTCAAAATGGATTGGATTTTATCATTGAAAGCTGACATTACGTTTTCACTTAATTCCCAACCCGAAAATTTAACTCTTTTTGACGCAAATTCACACTTTGACTTCTTTAATTTAAGACCAGCATCCTGTAATCTGTGAAGAACATCTTTCAATCGCAAACCCTGCTCCTCGCTCGTTGCCCCTGTGCTCAGGAAGTCGTCGCAGAACCCAACTACGCCCTATAGACCTGTCAGAAGTTTTTCTATTTCCCTTTGAAACAAGCCCGGCGCGGACACGATCCCGAAACCCAACCGATTGTATCAAAATGGTGATGAAGCAACGAGAGTTTTCGACCAACTTAATTTGTTGGTACGCATGAGACAAATTTAATTTTGAAATACGCACCCTGGTCTCACTTTGATTGTCGCGAGAAAATCCTCGATTCTTGGAATTGGGTACCGATCAATTTTTCAAATTCGGATTTGTAGTAATCTTGTAATCCCAGCAAATGCTAATCGTTCCATTCGATTTGAAGACCGGCACATTTGGCGTAGCCCATTCACTACATTCAACTGGCACGAACACGTTCATATCGACTAATCCCTTCATTTCCGCGTCGATTTTCGCCTTTAACACGTACGGCAGTGGTTTTGGTTTGCAAAATACTGGCTTTGTATTATTTGTAACGTGACATTTGTATTTTCCCTTCGTATATGTGCCCAACCCATCAGAGAATACGGAATCAAACTCATTTCAAATTTCAGTAACTTTATTTACGTTCTCAGCTACAGCTTGGTTAATTTTCATTCCTTCAATTGTCGGTTCCATTATTCCCAGTTGCATTACCCACTCGCGACCTAAGATTGGTGCACTGTCCCCCGGAAATAAAAAAAGTTTTCATGAGTGCCGCTTGTCTTGAAATTGTACATCAACATTTAGCAATCCTAGTGGAATTATTGCATTTCACGGATAACCCTTGAATTTCCATCCTGTTGCTTTCACCATTTAGTCTTTCACCCCAGATGATTTAAAATACTTTTCTGAAATCGCGGAAACTGGAGACCCAGTATCAATCTCGAATTTTATCCTAACATTCTGAACCTTAACCTTAATTTCAAATGGTTTTACGCTATAAACCGATTCAGGGTCGGTGATCGTAAATACATCATCGACTTCGCTACTCTCATCAACAAAATGCTGTTTTTCGCGGGGATACATTTTTGCTCCCTCTTTACTTTGTTCCTGTTTTTAATTTTTTGGTCTTGATTTACAAGCACTCGCAAAATTCCCGATATTGGCGCACTGGTTACATTTGTACTCACGAAAACTGCATTCGGCGGAAGTGTGGTTATGCTTACCACACCGGTGACAGGTTACATTCCGCTGTGGTCGTGCTGAGCTTTTTTCGCCGCTGGTTCCATCTCTCGCCTTGATAAGGTTAATATCGCCGACCGATGCTCCGTCCATGTTGCTCTGGTTGTACCTGCTTCGAGCGCTTTCATGCGCCTCGTTAAGGCCAGCTGCTCCCCTGGACGCCATATCCGCTGCTACTGTAAACTCGGTCGCCTTTGCGAACATCAGCTCTTTTTCTCGTAGGAGACGATTCTGGGTTGATTATGACCACAAATCCCACACAAATTGGTCGCGCAGATTTTCATTAAGCTGCTTACCAAATTTGCAATGTGTCGCCATGCTCTTCAGGTTTTCGACGAACAACTCTATAGTGATGCGCTCCAATTGCATATACTTCTTGAGCCGGAAGCGTTCCAACATAACGTTCAGTTCTGGGTCAATGTGCGTCTTCATGATTTTAGCTAACTGCGCAAACGTTTTTTCGTTTGATGCGCTTGGCGAGCACAAATCCCGCAATACTCGTATCCATATTTTCCCAGCAAGGTGATGAAAAGTGGTGCCTTTTTGGTTCCTTGGATATCGTTCACAAGAAAATATTGCTCAAGTCGCTCGAACCAGAAGGTCCAGTTTTCTCTGCGGGAATACTCGTTGATTGAGCCCACCAATGGCACCATGTTTTTTTCTAGATTGAGTAGTCGCTGTTTTTCTGCTGGTACGTGCTGGCCCTCTCGCTTCATCGACTCCCACTGCACTTGAAGATCTTGTTGAGCTCTAAGAAGAGTCTGATGTTGCTGATGGAGTTGTGCTTTGGCCTCCTGTTGCTTTTTCGTTGCTATCTGCAGCTCTTCTCTCCTCATGGTCGACTCTCCCCCGGTCATGAGCACATTTCTTTGCGAGTTTCGTTAAATTTTATCGCGCACACTGTTTTTTTTTTGTTTTTTATAGAAAAATTGAGGCTCGATTCAGTTGCTTCGCGTTCACCCGAATAATTCTCTTCGCCAATGTGGTTTTTTTAAATAACCACTCAAGCACTCACGCGACGAGTGCGTGCTCGCGCCCTCTGACATACATTACATTATGACCATTTTTTAAAACATACCCAATCTCTACAGAAGTCATGAGTTTCATATTTTTTAACTGCTGTTTCGGAGCAATCTTTTTTTCTAACAATAGAAATGTAAAAAGAAGCATATAATATAACATGTTTTCTTCCGTTTCTATTCCGAAGAAACAAGAGTGCTCTTAGAAACGAATTAAAAAATGATAAAGGTTGGTCTTCTTTAATATAAAAAATTATAATCAATTTCACTGCAGATAATAAAATGTCAATTAAGTAATAACATGTACTTTTTGTTACAGTTTTTGACCAGACTAATATCGCCAGGTTTTAGCTATGGGAAAAGAAAAGGTTCATATTAACATCGTCGTCATTGGCAAGTCTTATAATTTATTTAAAATAAAAAATCACTCATTAATCACTTTCATAGTCTCAAAATAAAGTAGTTTTCTCGAGCAGGACAATGTGCTCAAAAAAAAGTACTCCTTGTCCCCAGAGAGATGACAGAGGGTGCACTAAAAAAATTATTGAGGAATATCAGAAAGAGATAAAACTCTAGCCACAGATTCAGATACTAAAAATCAGTAGTTAAATGTTTAATCGAAACAAATATAAGACATGCCCATATCTAAGAAACACTATATTTTCAGGAATGAATCATAGTATACTTAAGTCTACGCTGTTGAAAATTGTTGTATTTTGACCCCTTATTTGCTATATTTCTTTACAGTAAATTCACATTCCCGGAATAATAAATCTTACACTCTCTCTAAATTTGAATTAGTAGAAATTTTACTAACTCATTCAGTACACTTAATTTTAATTGATGAATCAGTTATTTTCAGAAGTTTACTAACTTTAACAGTTAAAATACCGTAACTGAAGTTGATCAGTTATTCCGCAACTGCATTGAGTCAATTATAGACTTAGAATAAATTGATAGAAGAACAATTTTTGAATTAAGCTTGTGCTTTTGCTCCAATATTATTTATAATAATAAAGTGTATTTTGAAATTTTTATTTTAATAAATGAATAAGAAATTATTGCATGTGTGAACAAATTTTAAACTTTAAAAAATTTCACATTTAAAAATTGTGGGCAAATATATTTGGAACATAACCTCTGAAAATTAACTGATTTCTACAATACAATTATAATTGATCAATTGGTAATTTTCGTTTTACTACCCCTTCTAGAAATAATTAATTGAAAACAATTCAGAACGATAGAAAGAAATTTGAATTGTTTCTAATCGTGTTTCTTAATCGTATGTGCACGATTGGAAACGATTGAGTGTTGCAAAGTTTTAATCGTTCCCAATCGTTCCCAATCGGGTCAATCGGTAGTAGGATTTTGAGTTTATGAAGCGACAATTTGATGGCAGCACTTTCGTCTCGCGGGAATGATTTGAAAACGTTTATTTACTTTCTTCGAAGCAACACATTTTAAGCAATATGTTCATCGAAAAAATTAAATAAATGTTTTGTAATAACTTTCGCGAGCTGAAAGTGCTAGGCCGTATTAGGTCTGAACATGAATTTTCTTAATTCTCAATTTTTAATAAATACATATTTTAAGCTAAAAAATTCTTTCATCCCCAGAAAGTAATTGTCATTTATAGAGGAATAACCCCTGAAATAGACCAAACAAAAATAAATTTGCTTTAACATATTATCGGGCCTAGAATAAGAAAATTTATAATTTCATTACAATTAATGGTCTGAGATGGCTCATACATTTTTTCCCCTGGTGTAATGTGCACAGGATTTCTTCTACCATATGAAAAGAATATTCTCCAAAAAAAGGTTCTCGTGTTCCTAAACATTTTATCTCTCTTAATAAAATAATAATTAATCCATAACAATTATCGAATAATTGTTGTAAAACAATGACTAGTTAACTTCGATCAGTAAAACCGGTTTCAATAATAACGTTGTACCCATTTATAAACTACCTTCATATTTTTCAAAAGTCTCATCCCCCTTTTCCCCTAAATTTATACATTTGAACAAAGTAATTAACCCCTAATTTTTGTTCTTTCAATAGGACACGTAGACAGCGGTAAAGCTCCAGGTCGAAAGAAACGTAGTGCGTCCTACAATCCACTAGAACAAAATATGAATGATGATGTTTCCCGTCCATATTCATCACCTGATGGAACCGGTCAAAATTCGTATAGTAGATATGTTGATTCTTATCTCCCATCTACTGGAATACAAGCAAACTATGTTAATCAAACTTCAAATACTGGACCTAATAATCCAGGTATACAATAACATTTTGGTTTGTTAAGCTGATGCTATAAATAAAAACGTTATTCACGCCCAATTATATTTAAATTATTTCCCATTCAATCCCCTTCATCCAGAATATCTAAAAATATCTAAAAAAGTATTCCCTAAAGTACATTATCAACGCTGAATACATATGACTCTATTGTGTTGAATTATCTTAGAAAAATTTTGTTTGTATGTTTCTCGTATTCAGCTTTTTTTTAGCAAAATAATTTTTTTTTTTAATTTCGCAATGTCACGTTATTTGACAACCTACTTCAAACTAATATTAAAAAAAACAAGTTGCTTAAACAATTTTTCCTTTTTTTAAATACAACCTGATCGCAATAAACTTTCACAATTTAGGAGAAAAAGATTTTTTACTCCTGAAATGTGAACGATACTCAAGAAATGATTGCGCGTGTACACTAGTATGGTACTTATTTATACTTTATTGGATTTTTTTTTAATCTCGTAAAGACCCGAAATTTCGTATTGATTTAACATGGAAAACAATCAGCCTTTTGTAAATCTAATATTTAAACACGATGATATGCTACAAATAATTCCATATTTCACGATATTGTTCAGAATTCGTTAGATAACACAGGCCCACAAAAAAAATGTTGTTTTGAGTCTTGGATGCCAAT
>CAKNWT010330299.1:0-11742 GCA_932066315.1 Andricus coriarius | reverse complement strand
CTGCCTCTGGAGGATGTAATGATGCTGGATTATTATAAGAATGTGCTAAAACATTAATTGCCGCTGCAAGATCGTCCGATGCGGCTTCCTCTAACTGATGTTCTTTGTCGACGTTTCCCAACGCCAAATTGACCTCTTTCTAGCATGGGAAACCCTATCAGTAGCAGTGCTACAGCCAATGTAGCCGTCAACGTCATGAGAGGAAAGCCTAAGCCCTGCCACAACGACAACGCAAGATCACCTTCGGTAGTGTTTTGAACGTCATCTACTCCTTCTCCTTAAGTCCTAGAAGGTAAGCAAGAGCGGAAAATTTGCGCAAGATACTTCGTACTACACTGTCCTTTGGAGTCCGGTTACTAATCTTTTTAGAATGTTATGCGGAACAGTGTTGACGGACCAGATGAAGTGATCCCAGAAGAACAGCTTTTTGCATTCGGCTAGTGATGGAGTGAGCCTGATGCTAGCAAGCCGGAATCTTGTTCAGTAGGTTAAGAAATTAAGCTTTCATACCTCCAAGGCAGTCGATCATGATATTAACAAGATGGACTTTTTATCCTCCTTTGCCGTGATATTACCATCGGCTGGAGCCGAGAATTCAATCACGTAAATTATTTCCGTCTCCGGATCTCGGAGGACAATATCACGGTTTGTAGCACTGATACGTTGAGTGCTAAAGAATCAGAAAGTTTTACGTTTAAGAAAGTAGTAAATGTACGAGCCTGATCTTGGTGCGTGTACGTGATCTTATTCCAACAAAAGTAGTATATTTTATTATTAGCTAGTTAATTATTATTATTATTATATCATTCAGTCGCATCCCTTTAGGAGTAATTGTGGCTTACTCGGTGAGGAAGGGAGTTGTAGGAGATGGAAATGGGGGATTTAACAAAAAAAAAATACTGATAGAAATAAGTGAAGTATATATTTTTCGGATACACAAGCCGCAAAATTAGCTGAAAATGTAACCTAACGATAACTAATTTATTTTCAAAATTAACTTGCCCATCATTGTGATTTAAATGCTCTATTCTATACTCATGCAAGATGCGGCGAACGGGGCCTACTGGAATTTCCTCGATTTCATCTGGGGTCAATGGGGTAATTGTGCCGCTTTCTATGTTTATTTTTACCGGTCCTGCACGTTTTGTGTGAGGACTATGTCTATATTTTCCGGAAAAAGCGATATTAATCGATAATATTGCAAAGACGTCACCATCAAATGTTGATGATACAATTTGTTCTTAATGTGGCACGGGCCTATAGGCAGTATATCCTTCGAGTAATTCAATTCGTTTATTCGGTGGAAAGGTGTATCTTCGAAGTTCGAAAAGCCGGTTCAGATTCTTATTGGAAATGAGCCGAATAAATTGAAGTTTTTCAAGTCCATGTGCGTTTCCATCAGAAGAAAGAAGCCTAATAGGTGGAGCTATATAGCTCGCCGAAGCAGGCCGAGATCTTGCACGTTTAGGCTTTTCGGTAGGAGAAGAAATACCTGAGCGGAGAATGAGGTCTGGCAGGAGGAAGATAACTGGCAGGAGAATTTTGTCTGTCAGAAGAAGAATATGGTCCGCCTCGAGGTACAACCGGAATGGGGGCGTTATTAGGCAAACATTCAAACTGAGAACTTAATTCTGCAATAAGATGCAGACGTTTACATTTTTTTAAAGAAATACTGCTTTTGCATTACTAATAATGATCAACAAGAGTTCCCAGCTAATTTGTTCTGTTTGTATGATGAAGTTGGTTCGTTGTGATGCTTTTGTTTTTTCATTCGTTTTTTCATAGACTGTTATTCTATAAACAGTAAAAGTTGCTGTCATGTTGACGTTTAAATAATAACTTTAAAATATTGGTTAACCTAATAAATTTTAGTTTAGTTGTGAAATAGCTTTTTTGAATTTTAAAATAGCTACACAAAAATGGTGAAAAAAGCTCTTTAAATTTTAAAATAATTATACAAATTTTGATAGTAATTATACACTTTTGGTACTCAATTAATAAATTGGGTTGACTTTAAGGTTATTTCACCTCTAAAGTATTAATAGATTATAAATTTTGTATGCTACTGAGAAAATACTGCTAAGAAGAAAATTCTTGCGCGGTTTGAATGCGTAGTTCTAAAGTAGTTTTATTTTATAGGACACAAGCTTCAAATTATTGTTCATTTTTTAAAGCTTATATTTCGATATTTCGTTTTGTTGTAATTATGCCCATTTAGTTTTCTTTGGGCCCTCACAAGATAATTAAAATTTTTTCGTTACAGAACATTAAGGTGAAAAAGTAGGCTGGTAATTATTTATTCATGAAAAAAAGAATACAGTGTATTTTCTGAAGATATCATCACTTACGACTTGTTAAGAACCATTCAACGCATACAATGAGCTTTTGTAAATTTAAAGTATACCAGTAGCTACATTTAAATAAACAATAATCATCTCAATTATTGATTTATCATTTACTTATGCGATTCTCTTCAAAAATTTGTTGCAATAATCGGTGGGGATTTCGTTTTTAATTTTATGAATCGAGTTCAAGAACTAAGGCATTTTTAACTTGACTGTATACATAGAACATACTTTATTTTCCTGATCAAACAGCCTAAGCCTTCCTCTCTGATCAAAATAAAACCGAAAAATGTTCCATCCTGTATTTAAAGTTTAGACATTTTTTAAACTATTAATTGAATATTTTATCATCCTGTAGAGTTTCATTTAACAATTCTCAATATAAAATTGACACCTACAGTCTTTTTTGCTCAGACAATTTAAAATTAATAGAATTTAAACTAAACGATTTGGATTTCCTTTTTTTCATATCTTTTTAACTGATTTAATCACCCAGATTATTGTGGTTCACATGCTGCACTCTAAAATAGTTTAATATGGGGCGAAGGCGGCCTACTGGAGTTTCCCTCATTTCGTTTTTGGTCAATGGAGTGATCGTTCCACTTTGCATGTTTATTTTTACCCGAAGTTTATTGGTAAAGCGAGAAATATATGCATATATTCCAGCAAGAGAGTTACTACTCTCCAATATTGCAAAGACGTCATCAGAAAATGTTGATAATACAATGTGCTCCTGCGTTGAAATGGGGCTATATTGATTCAGTCCATCCATTAATAAAATGGGTTTATCTGCAGGAAAAGTGTATTTTCGAAGTTTAAATACCATCTCCGGATTTCTTTTGCAAGTAAGCAGAATAAACTGAAGTTGGTCGAGTCCATATATAGATGCATCAGAAGAAGGAAGCCTGGTTGGTGGAGCCATGCACCTGGGAACAGGAGACCTGGGCCTTGCATGAAGAGAAGCCTCGTCAGGAGAAGACCTGAGTGGTAAATAAGAACTGTCAGGAGAATGTTATTTGTCAGAAGAAGACGAAGAAGAAGAAGAACAGCCCGAAATTGGTTGTAGATTCAATTTTAAAATTTTGAATTTATGATATAAAATAACTTCAAGAAGTGAAAAGCCAATAAAGTTTTCGACAACCATGATTGCGAAATTTTCTGAATTTATTGTGCTTAGGTTTATTTTATTTCACAATTTTCGAAAAACTACAAAGTATTTTTAATTTCCGAAAAAACCTTTTCAAGTTTTAAATTATTTTTGAAAGGACCCCGCAGGAAATGTACAGTAAATGGTTTTTTGTGAAAAATTCTAAAAATAAGTTTTTTTTTGTATTTTTGAACCTGCAAAGCAATAATGCAAAAGAAAAAAGTAAGAAAAATGTACAGTTTTTTAACAAAAAATTGTCGAAGCTTCAATTTTTACATTTGTTTTAATAGAAAAATGCTTATTTTAATGAAAAGTTTTTTTTCTCCTAAACTCTTTGTTAGATTTTGCTAAAAGTTTTAAATTCTGACTATCAGTCTTACCGAAATAAAAGTTTCGTATCTACGATCTAGAAAGATTAACGATTTTTTGCGTATACAGCCTGTTTTGGGGGTCTTTTCATACTTTACACATACAAGCTTAGAAATCATCATTACTTAGTAACTAAAGTCACTGGAGATTTTTATTTGAATTCTAGGGTTTGAAATCACTTTGAAATAAGAAAAGAAAGCGTACAGAGCACGGATATTATATATATGTATTTACTTCAAGGGTTGATTTATCATCCCTTGCATATTAAATCCGGCATATCGACATTTCTCGATGACTGAAAGCACAAAAAGTTTTCTGATTAATCTATGAGGATAGCAATCATATTAAAGTAAATAGGGAAAGTGTATAACAATCAGGATATCAGATATGAACCTTTGTTTCGGTAAGGCTGATAGTCAGAATTTAAAACTTTTAACAGAATCTAACATAGAGTTTAGGAGAAAAAAAACTTTTCACTAAAATAAGCATTGCTCTATTAAAATACATGTAAAAATTCAAACTTTGACAATGTTTTGTTAAAAACTGTCCATTTTTCTTACTTTTTTCTTTCGGATTATTGCTTTGCAGGTTCGAAAATACAACAACAAAAAATTGCGTTTAGAATTTTTCACAAGAAGCCATTTACTGTACATTTGTTGCGGGGTCCTTTTTTTATAAATTTCTACATATTATTATTTACAGTAAAAATATAAGTCGAAAAATCTTTCGGATTCTTTTATACCAATTTTGGAAATCTTTTGGTTTCTTATACAATCTTCTTAAATATAGTTAATATACCAAAATTAACCATTTTTGAAAAGTTGTTGAAATGATTCTAAGTTTAAAATTATGTTTGCATCTTTTAAAAACTTTGGAGATCATTTGTTTTGTTGAAAATGTCCTGGAATCTATTCAAATTTTAAAACATTTTTGAACTACCATTGGAAGTTTGAAATTTAAGTTAATAGAAACAACGATACATGAATTACCGTGCACAGTGAATTCCAAATGAATTGGCTTCAGTAGACTTAAAGTCAATTTAAAAGAATTTGAGGCAAGAGAATTGGATGAAATTTATACGAAATCAATATGAGTTAAAAATAATTTCAAGCAAATAGGACTAAATTCTTAAAATGTAATAACATTCCTTTAGATTCAGATAAATGGGATTGAATAGAATTATAAACACGAATGGAATACAAACCATAAGAATTCAAGGTGAATTTAAAAGTTCTAAAGGAGAATTAAAAAAAATTGAAAATCGGTTTTTATTTGTCAAAGAAAGCGACTGAAGTAATATTTTTTTTCAAAAACGCTACTATAGTGACCGACCAAGTAACTTACCCATCACCGTAGTTAACATGCTGGACTCTAAAATCAGTTGAGATGTGGCGAAGGTGGCCTACAGGAACTTCCACGATTTCATCTGGGGTCAATAGGGTAACCGCGCCGCTCCCTATGTTTATTTTTGCCCGTCCCTTATGTCTTACACGAGGATTATTTCTATATATTCCAGCTAGTGTATTATTACCCGTCACTATTGCCAAAACGTCACCATCGCATGTTGATAATACAATTTGTTCTTGGGGTGGCACTGGTGGAAATGCATTATTCCCTTCGAGTACTTTAATTCGTTGATCCGCAGGAAAAGTGTATCTTCGAAGTTCGAAAAGACGATTCGGATTTCTCTTGGAAGTAAGACGAATAAATTGAAGCTCGTCCAGTCTATATCCAAGCACGTCAGAAAAAGGAACCCCGGTAGGTTGGGCTATATTATTGGCAGGAGGAGATCTGGACCTTGCACGAAGAGAGGGTTCAGCAGGAGAAGACCTGATCAAAGAATGAGGTCTGACAGGAGGATGTTGACTGACAGAAAAAGAAGAAGGAGAAGAAGATGATGTAATGCGACGAGAAATGCCAGGAATAGGTTCGCCATTAGGCAAGCATTCAAACTGTAAACTCAATTCTGCAACAAGAAACAGGCGATTACATTTTTTTGAAGCAAGACTGATTTTGGATCACTAATACTGATGAACAAGAGTTCCCAGCTCGTGATGCTTTTGTGTTTTCATTTTATCTTCTATAGGTCGGAATTTAAAAAAATCCAATTTACTTTTGACCTGCATTTATTAGCTTTATTAATTCATTGTCTCGACGAATGAATAAGATAAAGAATTAAGGCACGCGAAGAATCTCATATTTTTAGCTTCGCACAAATTTTTGTCTCACGTTCAAACATTTTTTGCGGTTACTCAACAACATCTGTGTTAATAAATTTAAAAAAATACAGGAATAATTGACTATGTTTGCCAATGAGCCAAGCGTAAGATGTCGGACCAATTCTTGGACTTTGAAGCTACGCTGATAAAATTAGATTATATCTATCCACTTCAATACTCATACTCAATATTTATATTCTATAATATCTTGAACGCACAAAAGTTATATTAAATTTGCTGATACAATTTGATGATTAAAGTTTCGTTGATTGAGTATTGTAGGAATTCTATACAATTTCTTTAATAGAATTGTCTTTAATTTCGGGAATCAAGAGAGATTAGAAAACGTACCTCAAAATTGTGTCTGAAAAACTTTAAAACCAACTAAATAATGGATTTTAAAAACAGCTTATATTACTAGTTTACCTTACAGATTAAATTCGTATTTATTTCGGCCAAACTCAAATAGAGTTTGAAAAATAATAGCAATTAGGATAGAATGCATATTGCGACGCAACATATTTTATTTAGAACAAGCTCACACATGTTTTTAAAATTAAAGATATACAATAGTGTTATATTCACCAATAGAACTGAATAGCAATATATAGGCCACAGTATAAACGATCGTCATTTTTTGAAATTAGAGGGAAAACTGATTTATACTTTATTGAAGGAAATGGTTGAAAGTGTATCGAATTAATATTCTGGTGTTTTTTCTTGTAGTATATATCTGGTATCTTAATCGAAATCTCACACCTTATAGGCGTCAACCTGGACCTTCTGATGTAGTGATGTTTATATTTCATAAATCAGTTCGAGAGACGAAATTTAGTTTTCGCGATAAAAGCTGTTATGGAAATAATAATGAGATTTTTTCAAATAGTGCGACGATACGAATCTAAGTGTTAAATAGAAAGACCGAACATTGCGTTCCTATCCTTTTATTCTTATCGCACTGATTTTATATTATTATCGCCAAAGTGATAAGATATTATTAAAAACCTAGAGGCTATACACATTTACGCTATTCTTAACTGCTCCATTTATTATTTTTAAATAGTTAGTTTAAAATTTATAATTCTGACATTTTTTTGTTCAAGTGGGAAAATTCTAGAAGCTACCCTGAAATATATGTTCTCTTCTAAACGTTGTTGCAATAAGCAGTGAGGATTTCGCTCTGTATTTCTTAACTCAAGTTCATGAATTACGTAATTTTGAACTTGACAATATTCATAGAAGATCCTTAATTTTCCTAAATAAAGAAACCTAATCTTTCTTTTGAGAACAAAATAAAACCGAAAAATGTTATACAGCCCTGACTGCTTACGTTTCCAACCACTGACTTAGTGTCACGGCCAGTACGAGAAAAACCCTGAAACTGGTCTTTTTTTGGACTTCTTGTTTATTTTTCTAAGTAGTATTAATAATATAAAAATTAATTTAACTTGGTTCAAAAATTATTAGAACTCTTAGTATTTAAAAAATATTCTTATTAGTAATTTAACAAATAACTTATATTTTCAATATTAGAAAATAAAAATCTGGTGCGTTTTAATAACCTGGTATACGAAATCAACACCTAAACTTGAGAGATTGATTTGGGTTGGGATCCACATGCACTAAGGGGACCTTGTGTCACAGGAAAATGTTTATAAGTATATCATTTAAACCTATAATACTTGTATTCCAAAAATATTGTTGTGACGAAAGTAAACAGAACTTTTATTATCTGTTTTCGAGCATTGACGGAAGAACGAAGTCTTGGGAATCGTGCCCAAAACGACATCACACACATCCTCGAGGAAGGCAGTTGACCGGCTGTAATCGGACAACAGGACTGAATCTCGAAGGTTCCTTGGCTTCATTGCCCGGGTAGTACCTACCCTAATAGCCTGCCTCTGTTTACCGTCCGGTCTGGGCCTAGAATTCAGGATATCGACCTATCTATCTGTAAATCAGTACTCTTATCTGTAAGTTAGTAATAAATAACCATTTATATTATTTCGTTGTTCCTCATTGACTTCGCCCACTCTCTCGGCGTCCAACTCCTTGAGCCATCCTTCAGTTTGCACATTTCAGTGACAAACTTGCCGCCCAACCAAATTCCCACAAATTCCCAAAATTCAAAATCGTTTGAAATGCCGAGATTTGAAGTCAGTGGAAGGTAAGTGGATCCCTTTTGGAGTTGCTTGCGCCATGACATTTGTATTTCTATTTGAATTCTGTATTAATTGATTACTTGAATTGTATTTTTTCTCGTGTATATTACCTATGTGAATTGTTAGCTAAAGTTCGGGTATGATTTCATGTTCGTTAAAACGTTGGCCGGCCTAAGTGCAAAATAAGTCTGCGATTGGCAATAAAAATAAAAAATCAACCTTAAAGAAATGCCTTGCACGAATTAGATAGCCGATGGTGCAAGCGAGGGGTTTAAATGTGAAGAAAAAATTGAATTTTGACCGGGAATTGATAGCGAAAAAATTGTAGAAGTGAGGGACCAGCGTCAATTTCACACATTTGACGCGCGAATTTAGATAGACGCGCTACCGTGCAAACCGTTGCACCAGCGACACACCCCTCCTTTTTTAATTCAGGCGCGAAACCGCATCCTGTTCAGTTTTCCCGCGTAAGAAGGCTAAACGCCGATACAGGCAAGCGCAGCGGTTATCTATTTAAATTAGTTAGCAACCAATGTGCTAGGCCGAAAATTAAGGTCAATTAACCTTAGGTGGGGTAGATTTAAACCAAAAGAAATGGCGGTATCCGTGAACAAGAGGTCAGAAAAAGATAGGGAAATGATAAATACTATAGAAAACGAAGAAAACAGTATTAGTGCATTAAGAAATATAATAGGCGACAGTACGGAAGATAGCGAAAAGGAAAACGATATGTTAGTAGAAGATACAGAAGGTAGGATAGTAGCAAATGCGGATTTGAGAATTAAAGAATTAGTCGAGGACGAAGAAGGACCGCCGGAAGCAACGGGTGCAGTAAGGCGTACGACAACAAATACACAGAAATAGAACAAAACAGCAAGTACGCCAAACTCACGCAGGCAACCGATAAACTTTCTTTCCCCAAATACAAATAATACATTCGAAAATTGGCAATTCTTGAACGAATTAAGTTACGCGATAAGTAATGAAGAATTAGAAGCAAATAAAATAGAAAGAGAAATTAAAAATAAGAAGGAAGAACTGGGAAAATTAGAACAGGAGAAACAGAAACTTGAAATAAGTGAGTTACAGAGAGCAAACATAGTTAGAAGGGAAAGAGAAAGAATAGAAAAGGAAAGAATGGAAAGAGCAAGGTTAGGAAGGGAAAGATTGCAGGAAACGATCGCAAGTAGGAAAAAACGAACGGAACTGATAAATGACGTAACCTTTGAACTAGACTCGTATGTATAAACTAATGCCGAATTTTGGGCGGCGCGCAGGAATTAATAAATTACGAGTTTTAGGAAAGCGATAAGAGAAAAATGAAAGAGTTGTCGAAAGAAGTAATTAAATTGAATCAAAAGATCGATAGAATTTTAGACGCGACTATGCAGGGTCAGACATTGACAAACGAGGGTCAAATTCTTAGGAGCAAGAATAACACGGTACATTTTGAAGAAACAAATTTAGAATTTAACGAGCAAAGACTCGCGTTAGCCGCTGCAAGGTCAAGAATTACAAATAGTAGACGTAGCGGTAAAATTGATGATTTTTCAGAATTTACGACCCCGGTACAAAGAAAATCAATAATAAGGAGATCAAACGCACCAGAATCCGAAACACCGACAAAAAACATTACAGACGAAACGAATTCGATATATAGAGAAAGAAATTCAATAAATAATACACAAGAAATCCCAGCAAAAAGAGTCCGAAACTCTTTTTGAATAGGTTAATAAGATTTAAAAGGGGTTATAAAATTAGCGGTTTCGATATATTAGAAAATTTAGATGCGGTTTTCGAGGAAGAAGCTCTCACTTGGTTTCAGGTAAATAGGGAAGACTGGCAAGCCTTGGATGAGTTTATTGAGGATTTTAAGGAAGCTTACCTGAACAAAAAATACGCGGAAATTATTAAAAATAAAATAAAATTCTGCAATAAAAAAAGGGGCCAGGATATTCATTCATTCATAACGGAAATTAAACAGATGTTTGAAAAATTATTGCCTCGACCGAGCCTCGAACGGCAATTAAGGAAATGTTATGAAACTTTAAGAATAGAATACAAAGTATAAATCTCGATAAATGCTTTTTCAAATTTCACAGAACTGGAAATCTTAGGTCGTGAATGTGAAACCGATAGGGATGATGACAAGGCAGAGAAAAACGTTAAAGAGAAGGAAGAAAATGACAGTCAGGATAGAGTTAAAAACGAAAATCAAAATAGAGAAAGTAATCAAAGTAACTGTCAAAGCTAAACACGACAATTTAGACAGAGAAACCAAAATAATAGACAACAGTTCCAACCTAGACTACTGCATGAAAGTCCTTGATTTTTTAATGGCAATTCTCGTTTCCAAAATAATATGAGACCTCAGGGCAACCCTGGATGGAATAATAATTATAAATCGAGAAATCGAAACTCATCTGATCAATTCATTTTCATAATAAATAAGCTGTTACGTAATACACAGCCGCGACAGAATCACAAGACTCCACAATTACCAGCGCTATCACATAACGCGGAAAAGTAGGCCACCTTATTCGCGATTGTTGGTATAGGCTTAACCCGCGAAACGAAAATGACGGCTGCTAGAGGCGTAAAATAGCCGCAAAAATCAAAAAGTGAAGGAAAAGATCGATTCAAATCACGAAATTACAGACGAGACAAGGTTTCACATAACAGTAGACTGTGAGCTCAGACAATTTAGGATATTAGTCGACACCGGTGCGACTCACTCCGACATAGGAGAAGAGCTTATAAAACCAGTAAAAGAACTCGATTATGAAAGTAAAAAACCAAGTAATGACAGTCTAATGGTAGCTAACGGGGAAAAATTAAAAATAATAAAATAAGTATTATTACGTATTAAAGTGGGACACATTTTAAAATTTTTTATTGTTTAGGTTAGTGCCAGGTCTAAAATCAATTGGAATTTTGAGAATAGATATGATAGAAAGGATAGGACTAAAAATGGAGTTTGAAAATAAAATTTGGTGGTAACCGGAAGAACCTCAAATTAAATGTACAATTAATAATAACAAGGATGCAGAACAAAACCTCAAACAAAATAAAAAACAAGGAAATAATAGGGCTTTGGAGAAAATAATGAGCCCAAAAAATAATGCCAAACGGAAAGAGAAAGATGAACAAGCGACGCCAAAGGATAAAAATGATAAATTTAAATTGAATTTCGGTGGGAAAATTAACTTGAGAACCCAGTTAGAGGAAAGGGTACCAGCGCTGCCAAGCGAAAAACTTGCTGCTAGTCCCGATTACTCCCTTCCAGTCTCGATTCCTACCCCTCTAAGTAGCACACGAGACTCTACCGCGACGGTCCTTGCATCGATGTAGGGACAGTCGCCAAAGGGTTTCTTGAAGTGGTACACTTCGATCTTCACTCCTATGATTACGGGTCACGTCCTATCGGCAAGCGCCAGCACGGGCGTTAATAGAATAGATAATATAGGAAAGAAAAATAAGGAATAAGGAAAATGAAAAAA
>CAKNWT010330296.1:0-11066 GCA_932066315.1 Andricus coriarius | reverse complement strand
TTTTTTGATTAAAAGTACAACTGTTTGAAAATTAATACGGTTAGAATGTGGTTTCAACCATTTTGTAGAAAATTTGTTAACTGCAAATCTTGACTGTCTCAACAAATTTCTGCAACTTTTTATTTACTGATCCATAGGAGATAAGTTATTGGAATATTGATTGTTAGTCAAATGGTGTTTTATTTTAATTTGTACTATGTTTTAAATATTAAAAAAAGACTATTCAGTCCCAATGAGCGAGAAGTTTGTTCTTAGCAATCAAATTCTTAATGTATCTGAATGTATTTCAGGGTAGCTTCTGGTTCTTTTTTAGTCAAACAAAAATTATTAGAATAAGCTATTCTATAATAACTAGTTTCAAAAAATTAGTTAAGAATTTCAAACAGCAACACAATTTGTCGGTGAAAATAGATTCATGAACCACTGCGGCACGTTAATAATGTAATTAATTATAGTTTCTAGAATTAAAACACTATTCCTAAATATCAATATAGCTTTAAGGTATTCATTTGAAATGTATCACCTTAGTGATAAGAATCGAAAAATAAAGGAGATAATAATACAGCGCCTTATTATTCCCAAAGTTGACTCTCAAGAGAAAAATTAATGTTTATCTTGGACTGATACATGAAATATAAAAATGCACATATCAGCAGAGAGAGTTTGACGCCTATAATTAATGACATAAGGATTTAGGTAACATATAGACACTCTGATAAGACACCTTATTATTAATTTGATACACCGATAAGCATATTATTCAGTAACGTACAAATCAGTTTTTCCTGTGATTGCCAAATATGAAGATCGTTTATAGTGTGATCTTTACCTTGACGGTGATACTTAGTTGCATTGGTGAGTCTGTCGGAAATTAATACGAATTTAATGTCGAAGGTTAATTATTCAGAATAGTTATTAACATGAAAGACCCATCTACTCATTTAACGATTTTTGTTCAAATCTTTTCTAAAAAATCAATTACTTAGTTGCTTTTGCTATTTATCAAAACCAATTTGGAAATACGTTTCCTAATCTCCTCATTTCCGAATTGGTCTTTGTTCCTGGTAAAAATATTAGAGACAAAAGTCCAGCCTTTCATGAACATAAAGCTCACATACACACAAGTTGAAAAAAAGATCTTCAAGCTTTCAAACTTTATTTTAGTTAGTCCGAAGTGGATACCAATTGGAAATGAAAGGTAAACTATGCCAGAATAGGTCAACTAAAATTCCTTAAAGTTTGACATAATTTACACTTAATTATTCAGAATAGTAATTTAGGCTCTGGGATATAGGATATAGGATTTCGTAGAGTTCCAATAGGAAAATCTCCAGTAAGTAAGCTCTCACGATGCATAAAGTCAAACAATAACTTCTAAGATTCGGGAACAAAAATATCTAGAGAAAAATGTTGTAGAGCAAAATAATCGGTCCGAAATCTAACATTCAAGTTACTTCCGAATAAGGTAAATTCTTCCTGAAATCTTTTTTTAGTTTATTAGGTGAGGGGCAAATCATAATCTTCATATGTGAATTAAGGACAAAAATAAAACTTGAGTGATTGTTGAGTAACCCTAATAAGTTTTAAAGCGTGAAATTGAAATTTAAACAAAGCTAAAAATGTAAGAACAATCACGAAATAATTATATGGAAAAAAAGCATTACCAAAAAATAACTTTATACTGCGAAACGAACGTTTTAGCTAGGTACTCTTGTAGATTATTATTACTAATAAAAAAACATTTATTGTAAACACAAAATGTGATCGCCCGTTTCTTCTTGCAGAGTTAAGTTCACAATTTGATCGTTTGCCTAATGGCGCCCCTATTCCTGGTGTTCATCGTGGCAGCCCATCTTCTTCCGGCAGGCAATATTCTCCTGCCAGGTCTGTTTCCCCTACCAGTTTTCTTCGTGCAAGATCCAGATCTCCTTCTGCCAGAACTATAGCTCCACCTACGGGGGTTCCTTTTGCTGACGTGCTAGGATATAGACTGGATCAGCTTCAGTTCATTCGGCTTATTTCAAAAAGAAATCCAAATCGGCTTTTCGAACTTCGAAGATACACTTTTCCCGCGGATAAAGGAATTAAAGTAGTCAAAGGATGTAGTGCCTATCCGCCCGTGCCACCGCAAGAACAAATTGTACTATCAACATCCGATGGTGACGTCTTTGCAATATTAACGAGTAATAATACACTTGCTGGTATGTATAGACATAATCCCCGCATCAAGCGTAAAGGACGGGTAAAAATAAACATGGGAAGCGGCATGGCTACCCCATTGACCCCTGATGAAATACAGGAAATTCCAGTAGGTCCCCTTCGCCGTATCTCAACTGATTATCGAGTGGAGCATGTAAAACCCAACGATGGGTAAGTTACTTTTCCAAATAAAATCATTATCATTCAGTCAAGTTTTTGGCTAATTTTGTAGTCGAGCATGTGAACCACAGATATAGTTGAGTTAATTTTTAAGTCGGTACAGTAGATTTCTCAAATAGAAATATTACTTTAGTCGATTCTTTTGATAAATGAAAACTGAGGACCCTAGGTTTTTTGCATCTTATTACATTTTTTTAATACCTTCCATTTCACTCTGAATTCTTTGCAATATGTTACACATCTACTAAACCTAATGGATCATTAAGTATTTTGTAATTTATTTAATTCAATTTGAAGACTTTTAAGATGAACTTGAATTCTCGTGGTTTTTATGTAATACTCATTCAATAATTCTATTCAATCCCATCTATGTATGTGAAAAAAATATAGGCGAAATGTTGGTTTTTCAAGGTATTGAGATAAAATTTGTAATCTATTTTCGATAAACTGTTTGGCTTTCCACTATTCTAAGTTACTTAATATCATAAATTCGAAAGTTTAAAACATGCATCTCCAACCTATTCCTTTTATTAAAAAAAATAATAGAAAACCTTATGCAAATTCAGAAACATGTGTGCTTTTTTAATGGTTCAGGTCTTCTGCTGACGAGGTTTCTATAAACGCAAGGCCCAGGTCTCCTGTTCCCAGATGCATGGCTCCACCTACCAGTCTTCCTTCTTCTGACGGATCTGTATATGGACTTGACCATCTTCATTATATTCTGCTTACTTCCGTTAAAAATCCGAACAGGGTATTCGAACTTCGAAAGTATACTTTTCCTGCAGATAAAAGACTTTTATTACTTGGAGGAGTAAATCAATATGAGCTGATACCAAAGCAAGAACACATTGTATTATCAACATTAGCTGATGACATCTTTGCAATATTGGAGAGTAGTAACTATCTTGCTGGAATATATGCTTACATTCCTAGGTTTGGTAAAGGACGGGTAAAAATAAACTTGCAAAGTGGAACGATTACCCCACTTACCACAGAAGAAAGAGGAGAAACTCCAGTAGGCCGCCTTCGCCCCATATTAAATTATTTTATAGTGCAGCATGTGTCATTTAATTAGTTGAAAAATATAAAAATGAAAAAAAATTTGATCCAAGCCATCTTAAAATATTACGAGTAACTTGTAATTACAAATGATAATAAAAACTTGAAATACCATGGAGCTTAAGGCTTTGTTCTTTCGTTAATGCCCCGGCCAGCCTTTTTCGGAAAAAGATAGGAAAGTTCTGTTTAATTTCCTCCCAAAAATATTTTTCGAAGACAATTATTATGTTTTTTTAATGTGTAAAAATATTTCTTGCCCGTTAGAAATATCCTCACTGAAAAAATTAAGTTTTGGCCTACCGCAACTCAGTCCTCAGATGCAGTGCCTAGCTAAGCTGAAAAAAAGAGAAAAAGAAAACTAAGCAAGATAGGCTCAAGTGACTATCATGGCATAAGGCCTGAGAGAGATCAGAATTGGCTAAAATTTTATAATAAATTTAAATTTAACAAAATTTCTTGATAAGTGGTGATTTTATTTTATTCGCATGTCAAATCCCTAGCTAAAATCCTATTATTTGACCTGAAATTAATATTTACTGAAAGGGGAAGGCTTCTTCTAACCAAGAAACATCTATAAGATCAACACATGATTCACCAGATAAAGAAAATCGAACTTTTATTAGTCGAAGCAATTTTCCAATATATCCAATATTTCTAATATCCAATATACTCAATGTTTCCAATATAATATATGTGGCAGGTTGTAAAATATCTAAATTAATCCAAAACTATCCTAAAAACATTATTTTCAATTACTGTCTGAGACAATTTTTGATCCATCTCGAATTACACTTTATATACCGATTATTCGGCCAATTAAAATCAAACTCATGTAAAAAAAATTATCGTAAGAAATCGCAAACCTTCCAAATTAACCTAGATCATTCAGCCTTCCGAAGCCACCTAAACTTTCTTTAACCTAACCGATCCACGTGGCTGAAGCCTTGACATAACCTAAAAATGGTTTTAAAAAACTTAAAGCTCCCAATCTTGCTATGATAAAAATGAGTTCGTGGTCGGTTTCCACAAAATTTCTAAACCTTACAAGCTAGCATCGACCACGAAGTACGACTCGAACAGATCACAAGAACACTGTACGCGTTCAACGGCAAAACAAAAAAACTTCTTTCATCTTTTAATTAAACATTTTCCTCTACTAATTTCGCTTTCTTATTTTTGTTTAAAATTTCGAAATTGACTATGCAGCCTATTTCGGGCATGTGAAATTAGCGGAGCGTTCGGAGCGAGAGTGATGCGACGCGCAACGTAGACTTAGCAGGTTCGCTTCGGGCGTTGGTTCGTGTTTTCCAATCGGAGCGTCGTATCCTCGTGTCCCGATGTCATCCGCCAATCACAGGCGTCCTGTGTTATCCTTACGATTCTGAGTGGAATTCTTTTTCTTTATTTCCAATTTCCACTCACAATCCTCAAATTTTAACTCTTTACGTAGGAATCGGTAAGGTACGGGGTTACGGCCAAAATAAAGGAACGCTGGGGAAACTTTCAACACACCGTGGATTCGACTGCGCATGGTAAACGGGATTGGTAGTGTGAATGATTTCGACATTTTTGCACATTTGTCCTCGGATTTCATTAGTGAATTCGGTACCATTGTCGGTATGAATGACTTACAGTGACCCCCGACGAGATACAATAAGGTCCTCGAAAGCCCCTCTTACCGCGGCACCATCTGCCGTCCGAATAGGAATACACCCCACCCATTTCGTGAACAGGGTTTGGAATACCAAGACATATTTGTATCCCGCCTTACTTTACGGAAAAGGCCCCATAACAGCCCCCGCTAATACAGTCTATGGCTGCTCCACGACGCGTTGTCCCATAATGCCTGCTGATCGTGCCTGTTCTACTTTACGCTTCCGACAAGTAACACAGCTCTTAACATAGTTCAACACATCGTGGAACATCCCGGACCAATAATATCAAAGGGATACTCGCTGGTATGTCTTCTCGCTACCTAAATGTCCGGATTGGGGCTCTAAATGGGCCTCCTCCAACGCGTTCAGTCTTAATTCTTTTGGCAGGACCAATTTTTAGGCCTCTAGATCTGGCACCAATCCGTCTATTAACGGGCTGCTAGTGTCAGTGATGACCGCGAAATGGAATCCTTCCAGAAACTCGCGAAATTTTCGGACTTCCCAGACCACCACGAGACATTCACGTTCCCTAACTGTATAGTTCCTTTCGGCTGCCGTTAAGCTCCGGCTCTCGTACGCAATGACCCTTTCTTCACTATCCTGCTTTTACATAAGAACGACCTGTAGCCCCGAAGCACTAGCATCGGTTTAGAGATTAAAAGGGTTCTCATCAACCTCCTTGAACAAGGGATACGCGAGTATGGGGGCGCTTATCAGGGCTGCCTCTAAATTATCAAAAGCCTACTGCTGTTCCTCCCCCCAATTCCACTTGATTTTTGTTCGGAAAAGTCGGGTTAGGGTTTCGGCTAACGTCGCGAATTCCGGTATAAACCGCCTATACCAAGAGGTCACATCCATGAATCGACGCAGCTGTTTGGCCGTTTTAGAAGCTGAGTGTGAGACTATGGGGGAGACCTTATCAGAGTCTAAGTAGCTTTCTTAAATAAGAATATAACTTTAGTCGCTTCTTTTCATAAATGAAAATTAGATTTGTAATCTATCCTTGGATTCTTATGGATCGTAAGTATATTTATCACAATAGCAATGAAATTCGGGTAAAAACAAACATGCAAACTGAAACGGTTACCCCATTGACAACATATGAAAGTGGGGATGTTCCAGTAGGTTGCTTTCGCCCCATCTTAAGTTATTTTAGAGAACAGCACGTAAACCACTATTATCCACGTCATTCAATCAGTTACCAAATTGTAAAATTTAAAAACAATTGTTTGAACCAAAGCAATCTTACAATATTACAAGTAAGTTTTAATTAAAAATAATAAAAATGCTCCATTTATTATGGTTCCCAAGTCTTTGTTCTTTTCTTAATGTCCTAGCCAGTCTTTTTCGAAAGCAGATGAAAAAAATTCTGCTTAATATTCTCACAAAAACATTTTTCGAAAACAATTATTATAGGTTTATAATGATTTACTTATGATAAGCTTTGGTTGACAGAATGGCCTTTTAGTGCTCGTGAAACCGATTTCAAATCAATCTGTCTCACACTTAGATTTTTATCGTAGCAATATTTGCAAAAATCTCATTATTATTACTTAAAAAGGATTCTATTGAGGAAACTAAATTTCATTCCTGGGATTAATTTATGAAGTCTAAACATTATTATCTCGGAAGAACCAGCTTGACGCCTGTAATACATGAGATTGCGATTAAGATACCAGATATATACACTAATAAAACACGAGAATATTAATTTAATAAATTGTCAAAATTCCTTATTAACGTATAAATCAGTTTTTTCTCTAACTGCAAAAAATGAGGATCTTTTATACTACGGTCTCCATCTTGATGGCGATACTTAGTTCTATTGGTGAATATAAAACTATGCTATACCCATAATAATAGATTTAATGCCTTCACGATCATTCACTATGATAAAAGGAGTTGTTTTCGGTTTCTGTTGTGTGGAAAACTACGTATCTTGCCGATTTTTCGTGAAAATTGCAGTTCACTTCTTCAGGGCTAACCTGAAACTGAAGTTTCAGCTAACGCTTTTCTTATGTATACTCTCTACGATGTCTGTGATTGTCCAGAAGGACCCACCGTGGTGACTGGTCGAACCTGATTGGCCAATCAAGTCTTTCTTACAAAACCGCGAGGATGGAAAGAAATTCGGATTGGTATTATATCCATTGTCCCTATTGATGTTGTCCTGTTTCGATATGATGCTAGGTTAATGCTGATTGCGTAAAATGCTTTAGTGCGACTTTACTCTCATGTTCCTTTATACGTTTGCTCACCGCTCTCCCGATTTTTCCAATATAGACTTAGCCACTAGACCAAGAGTTTTTATATACTAACGCATCACCGATTGCTGCCTTTTTATCTTTAGGGTTGTTCAGAAGTTGTCCTATTTTCGCAGATGGTTGGATGTGGTTTGTATGTTGTGTTTGTTAAGAATTCTTCCTATTTGTTCTGTGATACCTCGGATGTAGGGTAATATGGTGTTCTACCCAAAAATATAAGATAGGATATCCTTTGAGACCTTTAACATCTTTTATTGGTTTTCCTCTTTAAAACATCGCAAGATATATTAGTATCCCTATTAAACGTATTCTGGGTCAAATATCAAGCCACGTGAAAGAAAGTTGGCAATTTGGTGAAAATATCAACGAATATGCAATTCCTGATGACTTCAAAATTTTCTCATTACACGTTAAATCCTTATTTAACAACATACCATACGACCTAGTTTTAAATCCGGTTGAAAAGAATTGACACAAAGTAAACTTGCATACTAAATTACGTTTTCAATTTTTTTCAAAAATCTTAAAATTCTGTTTAACTGAAGCTTACTACTCTTTCCAAATAAATTATATAAACATACTGTTGGTGTCCCCGTGGGATTTCCGATCTCTGCGGCTGTTGCAGATCTCGTAATGGAAGAACTGGAATATAATATTTTGAATCGTTTTTCACCACAAAAACGTTAACTTTTTTTATAGATATGTTGAACATGTGCTAGCTTGCTTACATTAAGACACAGTCATTGATTTTAAAGACGACTTCAACGATTTTCCGATTAGCTTACAATTTAAAATAGAACGTGAATAAAATAATGGTATTAATTTTTCAGACGTGTCTATCACTCACAATGATGACCAGATTATGACCAATTGGTTTAGGAAAGATACATGTCCTAATCGTTACATCAATTTTAGCTTAATAACATATTCTGCATATCAAATTAGCGTTATCAATACTTTAGTATATAAAGTTATCTGTAGAGACTGTGACAAATGCTACATTGGAAAATCTAAGAGATACATACAAGCGCGCAATGCTCGCGTTACCTCACCGGGTTTTCTTTTTTTAATATTAAGAATAAAAATCATTTGTAAAATTAATAAAAAAATTTTAAATACTGAAGTTACAATAAAGTTGGCAAAAACTTAATGCTTTTGAAATCCAAATTGCTAGTTCAAAACGCCATTAATTTGGAATCGTCTAATCAATAAAAACAGAAGGTTTCTATATTACGTTGAGAAATTGCAAATAAAAAAAACATATATGTAAATGAAAGAAACAAACTTAGATAATACATAAAAGACAGTAAAAAGTATTACTTTTTGAGGAACAAAAGAAAACTAAATAGTCAGAATAAAAACAAAACAAAAATTATATCGAAATTAAGCTTTCAAAAAGGAACAAAAGTTTATTAGCTGGTGTTCTCAAAAATTAAACTATTTTAGAACTATTCATTCTCAACAAGCGAGAAGTTTGTTTTTAGCAGTCAAAGTCTTAATATATCTGAATGTATTTTAGGGTAGCTGCTGGTTCTTTTCCAGTCAAACAAAAATTATTAGAATAAGCTATTCCATACTAACTAGTTTTGAAAAATCAGTAAAGAATTGCGAACAGCAACTCAATTCGTCGGTGAAAATAAGTTCCTGAACCACTGCGGCACGTTAATAATGTAATTAATTATAGTTTCTAGAATTAAAATACTATTTCTGAATATAGATATGGCTTTAAGGTGTTCATTTGAATTGTATCACCCTGGTGATAAGAATTAAGAAATTAAGAAGGTAATACAGCGCTTTATTATTCCCAAAGCTGGCTCTCAAAAGAAAAATAAATGTTTATCTTGGACTGATACATGAAATATAAAAATGTATATTCCAGCGGAGAGAGAGTTTGACGCCTATAATTAATGACACAAGGATTTAGGTAACACTCTGATAAAACATCAGATTATTAATTTGATACACCGATAAGCATATTATTCAGTAACGTAAAAATCAGTTATTCCTGTAATTGCCAAATATGAAGATCGTTTATAGTGCGCTCTTTATCTGGACGTTGATACTTAGTACCATTGGTGAATATAATACTATACTGTACTTTTAATCATATAAACATTTGTAAGCATCATTGGATATTATTAGTAATACAAAAACATTTATTCTTGAAACAAAATGTAATCTCGTCTGTTTCTTCTTGCAGAGTTAAGTTCATAATTTGATCGTTTGCCTAATGGCTACCCTTTTCCTGGTGTTTCTCGCGGCGGCCCATCTTCTTCTTCTGACAGAGAAAATTCTTCTGCCAGGTCTGTTCCTCCTGTTAGTTCTCTTCGTGGAAGGTCCAGGTCTCCTTCTGCCAGCAATATAGCTCCACCTACCGGGGTTCCTTTTTCTGACGTGCTAGGATATAGACTCGACCAGCTTCAATTTATTCGGCTTACTTCAAAAAGAAATCCAAATCGGCTTTTCGAACTTCGAAGATACACTTTTCCCGCGGATAAAGCAATTAAAGTAGTCGAAGGATCTAGTACCTATCCGCCAGTGCCACCGCAAGAACAAATTGTACTATCAACGCGCGATGGTGACGTCTTTGCAATATTGACAAACAATAATACACTTGCTGGAATATATAGACATAATCCCCGCATCAAACGTAAAGCACGGGCAAAAATAAACATAGAAAGCGGCACGGTTACACCATTGACCCCAGATGAAATCGAGGAAATTCCAGTAGGTCCCCTACGCCGCATCTCAACTGATTATGGAGTGGAGCATGTAAACAACAATGATGGGTAAGTTACTTTTCGAAATAAATTAGTTATCGTTACGTCACATTTTTAGTTAATTTTGTAGTCGAGCATGTAAACCACAGTGATCGGTGAGTTACTTTTTAAGTCGGTACATCAGATTTCTCAAATAAAAATATTACTTTAGTCGATTTTTTTGATTATTGAAAACTGAGGACCCTAGGTTTTTCGCATTTTATTATATCTTTTAAATACCTTCCATTCCACTTTAAATTCTTTGCAATTGGCTACAAATCTACTTAACTTAATAACTCTTTTAAGTATTTGGTAATTTTTTCAATTCAATTTGAAGACTGTAAAGATGACCTTGAATTGTCATTGTTATTTAATATCATAAATTTCAAAGTTTTAAACATGCATCTCCAACCCATTGCTTTCAATAAAAAACTCATAGAAAACGTTATGCGACTTCAGAAACATTTATGCTTATTAATTGGCTCAGGTCTTCTGCTAACGAGGCTTCTCTTCGCGTAAGGGCCAGGTCTCCTGTTCCCAGGTGCATGGCTCCACCTACCAGTCTTCCTTCTTCTGACGGATCTGTATATGGACTTGATCAAATTCAGTCTATTTTGCTTACTTCCGTTAAAAATCCGGACATGGTATTCGAACTTCGAAAATACACTTTCCCTGCAGATGAACGACTTTTATTACTTGGAGGAATGAATCAATATGAGCTGATACCAAAGCAAGAACACATTGTATTATCAACATTTCCTGGTGACATCTTTGCAATATTGCAGAGTAGTAAATATCTCGCTGGAATATATGCTTACATTCCTCAATTTGGTAAAGGACGGGTAAAAATAAACATGCAAAGTGAAAAGATTACCCCACTGACTACAGACGAAAGAGGAGAAACTCCAGTAGGCCGCCTTCGCCCCATATTAAATTATTTTATAGTGCAG
>CAKNWT010330294.1:0-10146 GCA_932066315.1 Andricus coriarius | reverse complement strand
GTTCCGCATGAGATATGAATCACTCCTTCTGAGTAATACCGCTCGAAACACCGACGTCGCTGCTCTGCCGCGAGCATCAAATTCACGTGAATAATTCAAATTATAAATATTGATAAACCTACGTACCAATTAATTATTCTTAAAATTGTTTTTAACCAAAATTGAAAAAGTTTTCTTTGTTGTTCATGAAAAAAAAACACGGGGAATTCTGGCTGTACATAAAAGCGTACAACAATATTGGAATAGAAAGCAGTTTTAGCGTTCTTAGAGACGAAAACATAATTTATTCAGAGAATTCATTAATTATATGAAATTCCGTGTAAAACTTACCTTGATTTTTTACCAGAGAAGTCGAGAGAAAAGAACTTTTGGCACAACGGTTTTCCCTTGTTCTTTGTGGTATTACTCAGAAGGAGCGAAACTAAATTCGACGGACGGAAACGCGGAGCTAGAGTGGGGGCATAGCTCGACCGCAGCAGTTACTCCCCTACTCGCCCGATGCGGTTTTACTGGGAAAGAGCACTGTAGTTCGACAACAACACGTCCTCTCCTATAGGCCCCGCCGCTCCTCTCGTTGGAAACCGCCGCGCGGCATCAGTTCTCGGAACGCACAAATCAAGTTTGCGGAAATCGAAGTGTGAGTGTGCATCCGTTACTTCCCGGGACACGCGAAAAAAGTTGTCTCCTTGTGCATCGGTCCGATTGATGACACATTTTTGTCGGGGTCGCTGGATAAGACTTTGATACTTTGGGATTTCCTTGGGCCTACGGATATCCTTGGGACGTCGTACGGATGTCCCACATCATTGAATCAGGATATCCCTAGGAGGTCCTCTGCATATCCCAGGGATATCCTTGAGACGTCCTTCGGATATTCTACGGATGTCCCACATCATGGAATCAGGATATACCTAGGACTATCTAGGATATTAACTAGCATATCCTCCGGATTTCCCAGGATATCCTGAGGACGTCCTAGGGATATCGATATTTCCGCCCTTCAAGATATCCTGAAAATAACGTCAGGATATCCCTAGGATGTCCCCAGGATATCCCGGGAAATTATCAGGATATCCTGCCGGTATCTCTTGCTGTGCGGGGACATTTTAGGAAATTTGTGGCCGGTTTGGGTTTTCGGGCCAGTTTGGGTTTGCGGGTTGGTTCCAATTTAAAAAAAAATTGCCCAGCCTTTTTTGCACCGAGATATTAATAATTTATTTGTGGACACACTTACATTTCTACTTTCTTTAAAATATAACTTTTTACAGAATTAGCTTAATTACTTCGCTTAGGGCTTTTTTTCGTAGAATTTCGATGTTTTTTCTAGCATTTAGAAGAAAAATCGTATATTTCGATTTATAATGATTATGGGCATTTAAGCGAATTTCAAAAAACAGCCGTCCTCATACTTTTGGACGGTATTTAAAGTAACTTTCAACAACTCCCCCCTTGAATTTTCATTATTGAGTGGAAAAAATATATTTAAAGAAGAACCATATCGAAAAATCGGAAGTTCTCTAGACAATTATAACGAAAAATTTCCTAACTATCCTTTAATAGTGCAAGTGCTCAGATTAATAAAACGCAAAAAAAGTTTCTATTACACATCAATTAGGGCGGAAAAGTTTTAAGGGTGACACAGAGAATAAGTGCAGCATTTTTAATAGTGATGCATATCGATCTTTTTTGGACAAAATCGAGATTTGCTTGAAACATAGTTAGATGGAACTGAAATTTAATGGAGATCAAGAATTTGCAATGAAAAAAGTCGATCGAGACGAGACGATCATCTCGATTGGGTGATCGTTCGTCTCGATGTGATAAGTATATGGTGTTCAAGGTTTCAATTGATTCTAACGAGATTTTAGAAAATTTTTAAAATGATCGATATGCATAACTGTTTTTTAACAAACAAGGAATTAAATCGAGTTTTTGAACAAAAGAAAATATATGAGTTTGTAAGATATAGTACTGCTAGTGTAACAGTTGGAACAATCATTTTCTTAGTTGCTGGTACTAACTGCTTAATCACTGCAACTAATGGAATTGTTGTAACATCTAATAAAATATAGCAGTATTATATCTTACTAACTACATAAATAGTTCGCCCAACCAACCTTTTTTTTAGTGTGTGGCGTTTTCAGTCAAAAGATGAAGTGTTGAAGTTTCGGATGTCTATAAAGCAAGACGAATTTCTTATTTTTATATTTTATTTGTATAACGATAGATAATAATGTTCGTAAAAGCAATCCCAATATTCATTTTTGCAAATTGTACTATAAAAAAATAATGCAAACGCAATGATAAATTTTTCAAACAGTTTTAAATTTTCTCCCTGAAGAAAAAACTTTTACCGCTTTTTGACTTCGAATTTCAAAACATATTACCCAACGGACAGTTTTTGTCAAATTTCAAATTTTTCCAGGCATCGAAAAATAAATTGAAAGTTTTATTTTACAGCCCTTGGGTAATGTTTGCAAATCCGAAGTCTAAACCCGGTACACATTTTTTTTAAATTGACAGTCTATATGCATAGGAGCATTTACACGGGCATTTTTTTCTAACTTGACTCTTTTTTGAACATCGAAAATTTAATTTCCAATTTTCTTTTAAAACTCTTGGGCAATATGTTTTCAAATCTGAAGTTTGAAAACGGTACAATTTTTTTCTTTTGGGCGAAAATTTTAATTTTCTTGAAAAATGTATTTTTTCGCTTGCATTTTTTTATGGTGCACTTGCTTTTTAAGACATTATTCTCTATAATTATACAAATAAAGAATCTGCCCGCTATGCGGGCACATTCTCATGGCGCGCCTAGGGCGCGCGACTGTTGGTTCTCGCGCTTCGCGTTCGATAATATATATATATATATATATATCTCGCGCTTCGTGCTCGATAATGTATTTACCTCGGGCTGCGTGCTCGGTCCTTGTATTTCACCCACATTTGTGCACAGGCCTTTTAAAATTAAAGGTCAAAGTATCAACAACTGTAGTTTGGTGATTATGAATTCTCTTTTGTTAAAGCTCCTTCGGCTTTAACGAACACATTCTCATCACGTACCTCGTGCTTCGTTCTCGATTTTATCAAACATGCGAACTTCTCTATGTTCTGTTCAACACTATTATATCAAATGTATATTACATTTATTTCTGTATCTCGGTCTGAGATTGCTTATTCAGATATTGATAAATAAATCACAAAATTGATTTTTCCTGATTACTTTAATATTTTTTCCTTATTTTGCACTAATTTTAATTCTCAGCCACCCTGAAAAATATATCATTTCAATAAATTTATAATATTAGAATTCATAAAATGCCTTATTAAACTTTTTATTGCAACTTGGGTCGTTTTTCCATAAATTTGATTTGTTTATTTTCAATGTTATTTTTTATGATTTAAACTAAAAATACGTATCTTAGCGTAAGGTGGCTTTAAGCAAATTTGTAGATATAATTTAGGCGAAAAAATTTGTTAAATAGAATGTTATTGTAGCTTGTGTCCTTTTTCCAAAAAGTTAATTTTTGTTTGTTTTGGTATATGTTTATAATAACAGTTTATAACAAATTTGTAGATATTTTTTGGTGGAACAACCTTTGTCTTTTCATTTTTTTCATCTCTGGGATCGTTTTTTCAAAAATTTAATTTTTTTATTTTTCAACTTATTTTTTGCGATTAAAAGAAAATCTACTCGTCCTATCTAGAAACTATTAATAACAAATTTGTAGATCCTTTTTAGATGAACAACCTTTGTCTTTTAATTTTTTTTCGTACCTTGTGTCGCTTTAAAAAAAATTTAATTTTGTTATTTTTAACCTTAATTAGTCACACACGGTTAAATTCCCCCCCAGAAAATTTCGAACTCCTCGTAGAGGATCTCGTTACATTATCTTCGCCGATTTAGTTTAAATATTTAAACAATTAATTTTGGTTACAAAAACTAACAGATCATCTTTTGCAATCCTTAAATAATACCTATCAATTTTCATAGGGTTTTAGGACTCATTAGGACGCAGTGTGACTATTATGCGATTCTACTGATGTGTGACTAATTAGGATTAATGTTATTTTTTACGATTAAAATAAAAGCTACGCTTCCTATCAAAAAATTATTGATGTCGAATTTGGATGAGTTTTCACTCTTTTTTAGAAAAGCAACGTTTGTCTATTCATTTTTTTCATAGCTTGGGTCGTTTGTCTAAAAATTATATCTTTCTTCAATGTTCTTTTTTACGAATAAAGCAAAAACTACGCATCCTATCAAAAAATAATAAATAACAAGTGTGTAGATCTTTTTTAGGTGAACAACTTTTGTCTTATTATTCTTCTTCGTCCTATAAAAAAGTGATTGTTGATAAATTTGTAGATATTTTTTAAATGCACAATTTTTGTACATTCACTTTTCTCTTATCTTGCATAGTTTGACCCGCAAAATGGAATTTTTTATTTTTCATTATTTTTTGTGCGGTCAAAGTTTTAATTTTCGATTATCCAAGAAAATTCAAGAAGTTGTGCGATAATCTTGTAGAGTGTTCAAAATGCAACGTTTTTCTATCTTCGTTTGTGTTTTGGAATTTTGTAAATGCTATAATTCCGGTAACTGTTTTTTTATCAAAAAAAGGCATGAAGATAAATTGTTCGCCTTTTTCTGTAATACTAATAACCTTAGATAGAATTTTTAAATCTTAAAAAAAATTGGTCTCAAAAATTTTGAAAATGCGCCTATTTTTTGCACGGCCTGTAATAGCAAAGATAATAAAAATCAGCATTTCATTATCGCTCTATTAAATACTTTTCTTTTTGTGACAATAAAATACTGAATACAATTTAGTCAATTTATTTCAACTATAGCTGATAAACTTTCCATAGTAATTAATTGCGAATAGGTGGTACATATTCTATCCTATAGTTGGACACTTTTGAAGCTTCTGAGCATCCATATTTATACGGAAAACTATTAATCGAAACTGTTCTCAGACTTCCGCCCACTGCCTAACTCCCTCACTAAATAATATCCTTCCAGAAATAAATGTAGAGAAGTTGTCGGTGTCAGGGATCATTCGCTATGCGAAAAAGTTAAAAATACAGAAGAGTCGGGAGCTAGTAAAATTGATTCCTCGCTCTCTGTTGCCGACAGTCACAGTCAGTCTAGATAAGCTTCCCGAATTAGACTCATTTGGTGGGATGATTTTTCAAACAGGAGGTGTTTTTCGTCGATACCTGCTGCATCCTGCAAGCAAGAGAGCGGGGTCACTTCAGGTCGAAAGTTCGCCAGGGTAACCTATAGATAGAGTCTCGCCTCTCCTGACAGGTGAAACGAGATGAAATATTCAGACGGACTCGCGCGACTGAATGTCAATCTGTCAACTATCCCGCCGACTCTCTCAGAGGTACATTGAGTGCAGTAGCAGTAACAAACATCAGGCGACTGGCGACGCCCTAACACGCGCATCCGCTATATCAGCTAGGCGGCGAATTAACCGAACTTTGAAATGCTTTTAAAATTTAAATAATACATGTCTGACCCACATCCACCCCATCCCTTAATTCCGGCCCGATGGAGAGTTTGACAATCGTACTGCCCTGCCCTGTGTAAAAGTACTCTTAAATTCAGAGCTTGATCTACGTTTATGCTTTGCAGCTCGACTCTTCTCTCCTCTCCTCTTTTCTTCTTCTCCTTCCCGTATATCTCTTCTACTACCTTCGCGTCGCTCTTCCTCTAGCTAGCGCCCTTTTTTACGGCTGCCAACCAGTCAGTCGTCCTGTCAGGTATCAACTTTTCGCAGCCGCATCACATCGCAATGCAAAAGTGCAGGCGGTGACAAGCGGAGGATGAAGCTGTATTTCCTGCCATGGAGTGGTAGAGGCGCATAGTCAACCGGAGGAATATACATATATAGCTTCTTCTCCAATGATGGCTATCTGATGTGGTTTTAAGAGTTAAGTGGATCATCCGTATCGTATATTTATTTACATTTTGTGACAGAAATAATGAGTAGTCTGCACCATAAGGGTACTTCCATTTTTGTTACTAGACGTCATCATATACCCCCCCCCCCTCCAATCTTTTCCAATGCCGGATTCGCATAAGTATAACATGCGAAGACTTTTGTTTTTGTAAAAATGTGATTCACAGTTTACCATTTAAAATATGCATAGTGACGATTATCCCAGAGGTCATCCTCCTATCTCGGAGAGTTTTTAATGAATAATAAGTGCATAGTTCAATAGATTATTTATTTGAAATATTGATCCTCCCCTTCACCTTCTCTAATTACTAATAGGTCCTAAAAATGACCCTAAAACGTAAAATCACAATGGTACGTAAAATTGACACTCATGCACACTTTTGTTCTTTTTTCTAAAAATAAATTGATATTATTAGACAAATTACAAAATTTTTATGAATCATTAAATAATTTACAGTAGTTAAGATAATTTAAATTTGTTTATATTATATTATTTTTCGCCTCCAACTCATTCAGTGTAGTTGTTTCTGCTGAAAAGTAATTGAGCAATTAAGCTTTCTTAATGGCAATATTTTTTAAAACCTATTTTCCAATAATTTAATTAATTTATTACTATTTACTTGTAACTTTAGATAGAAAACTCTAGTTCTTTGAAATTTGGTTAATTACACTAGTTTACAGCCAAAATGTACATTCAATGCAACCATTTTTTTTCTATGTATTTTTCTAGCTAAACTCGAAAATCACATTAAAATTTTTTTTATGTATAGGTTTTCGAGATATGATTTTTTGAAGTTTTTTTCCATTCTTTTCGGCGGTGGCTTTACATTTCAGGCCATATATCGAGTTATAAACGTCAAATTAGATCGCACAAGGTCTCAAATTAAACGTAATAACATTTCCAGCAATCGATCTTCATATTGTTTTACAATCTGTTTAGTAGTTTAGGTGATATGTCCCAAAATATATGAGAAAATTTCATTTTTTGCGCCAAAATATAAATCGAAAATCCACTCTATCGCCATGCAAAAATAGAAAATTTCAAATGTACGTTTATAGTTTCTTATTTTTATATATACATCGGAATTTTACGGAAAAAACAAGGTATTGATGAAGAAAATATATGCATAAATACCGGAGATATAAGCAATTGAATGAAGGAACCAAAATTCAAAGATGGTTCGCCTCTCGTCAGTGCACGCACTTGCACCGAGTGTTCAAAGGGATAGACGATACCGATAATATTCTTTGATCATCGAGTATAAAATACTAGATACTTTCAATTCTCGATTCCGATTCTAAAAAAGTATCGATACTAGTGTGGGTGAAGAAAAAAAATATCATCCTTCCACCATTACACATAAAACTTGGACCCTTCAAAAACTTCGTCAAAGCGTTAGAGAAAGAAAGCCGAGCGCTCGAGCATTTAAGATCGATTTTCCCAAGACTTTCTATTGCAAAAATCAAATCATTCCAATTGATTGTTTCCAATTTTCTTGGAAACAATGAAAGCCCGAATTACAAGCAAATTGTTAAAGATTTGATCAAGAATCAAAAATGGGTATGGAATATATATTCTTATTTTATTACACACCCGACCGACAAACCCACCTTTTGCCCCTGATAAGCGGGGCGAAAGTAGCATATTTCTCCCAAAAACTATTTTTGCGGGGCAAAAGTAAAATTAGCGGGGCAAAAGTAAAATTTAGCGGGGAAAAAGTAAAATTTAGCGGGGCGAAAGGAATTTTTTTCCAGAAATTTCAAATTTTTTTTTTAATTTTCAAAAAATCTCCTTAGAATGCGAAGTTGTTTCGACCCCGCTTTTCAGGACCAAAAAGTGGACTTTCAGTCGAGAGTGGAATAAAATACTATATGCAACACGAGTTAAAAGTATATTTTTCCCTTGGGTGATTATATTGCAGTAAACTCACCCGCGTGAAAAATCTTCTACCTTTGCCCCTTGTTGCATAATGTACTATTATTTAATACATGTATTGCTTTATTACACTGCTCTACAAAATGAAAGAAAAGTGGACATTTAATTTTAATTTCAACAGGTGTAAATATGTCGCTCAAAGTTAATTTTTTGCATTCCCACTTGGATTTTTCTAAGGATATCGGTATACAAGAATGTTGGGAGATTATACATATTTGGTTCCTTATCAGAAAAACGGAACCTGCGAAAAACAGAAGACAAATCAGGGACCAGCATTATTTCTAATCTAGTCATGCAATATTGAAATTCATAATTAAAAGCGAATAAAATAAATTATATAAATGTTTTCTATACAAAAAATGAAAAAAAAAATAGAAAAACAGAGTAAAATTAGAATTTTGGTACCTTCAATCAAATGCTGATATCTCCGCTATTTATGAATATGTTTTCTTCATCAATACCTTTCTTTTTTCTCAAAAGTGCGATCTATATATAAAAATAAGAAACTGGACATAATTTGAATTTTTCTATTTTTGCATGGCGATAGAGTGAATTTTCGATTTTTATTTGGGCGCAAAAAATGGAATTTTCTCATATATTTTGGGATATAACACCTAAACTACTGAACCGATTGAAAAATAATATAAAAAACAGTTGGAAATTTTATTACCTTTAATTTGAGACCTCCTGCGACCCAATCTGACGTTTATAACTTGATATATGGCCTAACATGTGAAGCCACAGCCGAAAAAAATAGAAAAAAATTTCAAAAAATCATATTTCGAAAACCTATTCATAAAATTTTTTTTTAATGTGATTTTCGAGTTTAGCGAGCCAAAATACTTAGGAAAAAAATAGTGGCATTAAAATGTACAGAAATTGTGTTTAATTTTGTAAACTAGTGTTATATCTCTAACTGTTGAATATTTGCATTATATCCAAATTGTTTAAACAATTCATATCTGTTAAAATAACGCTTTCCACAATAAGTCATGGAAACTTTGTATAATGGGGAAAAAATTATTTAACCAAATATGAATTATTGCTTTTAAACAATTTAGAACACTTTTAAATTTATAAATATTCACAATTAAGCAATGTAATTAATCATTTTTTCTTGAAATTATAGTGTCTTCTACCTCATTCCCATCAAAAGTTAAAAGTATATATATATATATATATATATATAGTCCAATCAATTATTTAAACAATTGATGAATGTCTTTAAAAACATTGCTCTTACTAGTGCCTAATTGCTACATGAATCGTAAAAAAGTACATCCCTAATAATTGGAGAAAAACTTGTGTAAACAAATGAAAATTTTTTAAAGAAATAATTTTTTGAAAAATGGGACTGTCCTCTGAATGGCGTAAATATATTTATATATTCTACTTCTTCATGAAAAGTTATACAAGTAGATAATAATCAGTTTTTTAAACAATTAGAAAATATTTGAAACAAAAATCAGTGCTCTTGACAATGACCAACTGATTTGAAATGCGATCTTTTAATGAGTTGGTGGGAAAAAACGTCTTAAAACATTTATATGTAAATTAGTTAGCAAATGAGTAAAAATAAGTCACTCGTTAAATAGTAAAAATGTTTATGGCCAAGAAAAAAAACAGAAAAAGATAGTAACTATATTATCTGACTGCAACATAAAAAAATATAGCATTACATTTTGGAATGTGTACACTGTAAAAACTAGAGATCTCTTTTTTTACGGCATCATTTTTTTCGTGTCCTGTTTTTTAATAGGATAACTTCATGCTGTTATTTTCAATGCAAAACAAACGATTCAGAGATCCCATCAGTGGTCTCATTTTAGTATCACTCGAGACTGTTTTTTTGAGTCTTATTGTAATACCTGAAACTAGCCCTGCAATAATCATTTATGTTTACAGTGTACCTATTGGATTTAAAATTTTCAATTTGGAACATTTTTTTTAAATAATTCAGCTGGCAATGAAAAATTACCGAATAATTTAACTTAAATGCTTCAAAATTTTAATTGTTCAATTAAAAACGTTTTCAGATTCAAATTGTTAAATTTTGAAAACTTTCCGCTTTTAACTTTACAACTTGGAATTATTTTAAAGCCAAATGTCCTCTAGTTTTTAATATTAACGTTTGAAATTTTATGATTAAAAACATCTTTTATTGAAAATCGTTTAACTATCAAGGCTTTAAATTTATTAATATAAAAGTATACAATTTCGAGTGATTCATGCACAGAA
>CAKNWT010330292.1:9968-21273 GCA_932066315.1 Andricus coriarius | reverse complement strand
AAGACACTTGAATTCTCCTGGATTCACTCGAATTCTCCTGAAGTCACCTGAAATCTCCTGAAGTATCTGAAGTCATTTTAATTCACATGAAGTCACTTAAATTCTCCTAAAGACACTTGAATTCTCCTGGAATTACTCGAATTCTCCTGAAGTCACTTGAAATCTCCTGAAGTATCTGAAGTCATTTGAATTCACATGAAGACACTTGAATTGTCCTAAAGTCACTTGAATTCTCCGGAAGTCACTTGAATTCTCCTGAAGTCACTCGAATTCTCCTGAAGTCACTTAAAATCTCCTGAAGTGAGTGAAATGTTCTGAAGTCATTGAAATATCCTGAAGTATCTTGAAGTCAGATGTAGGTGTACACCCAATCGGTCGAGTATTCAACCCCTCGGGTTAAAAGGATACAAAATTTTTTTTTTGTTTAAAAAAAATTTCAATTAAATACCTTTTGGAGGTCGCTAGAGCAATGTGAAAAAATCAATAATCCAATTATTGAAAAGCTCATCGCGCCATTTTTCATTAATACCTCGAAACTATCTTGAGACTGTTGCTGTAGGGGAACCCGTGTTCATGATTGAATGAAGCTGCCATTTTTTTTTGTATTGAAATACAAAAATGTAATCTGCTCAGTTGAAAAAGCATAACAAAAAGAATTTAAATAATCAAACTTAGTTGAGATATATTTCTCCAACTAACATCTTTTAAAAAAGTTGCCTCGGTTATGAAAAATATATTTTTTTTTATAACCATGGTTACAATTAAAAACTACACCAGAGCCTAGAAAAGGACATGGCTTAGGGCAGCATATCTCTATGAGGGACAGGATAGTTTAATGACGGACAAGAGGTTTATAAAATTAGAATTGATTGTTTTGACTGGAGAAGGCTGAACAGGGGGATTTTACACTTAGTGGTGATTTGCGCGCCTGTGAATAGGTGGACAGGAGTAATTTTTGGGATTTGATACTCATGTGTTATCTTTAATGCCTACTTGAAAAAGTGATCGTACAAAAGGACGTAACAAAATACGTATGAAAGGACGTACTAAAGGACGTACCAAAGGACGTACAAAGCGACGTACCAAAGGACGTCCCAAATTGGGATACAAAATGACGTACTTTGGTACGACCTTAGGTACGTCATTTTGTACGTCCTTTAGTACCTCCTTTGGTACATCCTTCGGCACGTCTTCTAGTGCGTGTTTTTGTATGTCCTTTTGTACGTCCTGTGGCACGTCCTTTGGTAAGTCGTTTTTGACATCATTTCTTATTTGAATAAAAGTGCTTAAAGATTTTTTTTTCAGTTGGATGTTTCATAGATTGGTATAAAGGTCAGAAAAACGTGTAACCCAATTTATAGAAAATATACGCTCTAATCTCATTGGCTCTCTAATAACATATAAGTTTCTTGAATAGTATATAACATATGTTACTAGAGAGCCAATAGGCTTACAGCGTATATTTTCTTTAAATTCGGCTACACGTTTTCTCGATATATGTACCAATCTATGTACTAAAGCACACATAGGAAATAGAAAATAACGTTAAATAGGAAAATGACGTCAGAAATGACGTATCAAAAGACGTACCAAAGGACGTACCGAAGGACGTACAAAAGGACGTACCAAAGAACGTACCAATCGACGTACAAAAGGACGTACAAAAAGACGTACCAAAGGACGTACCAAAGGACGTACCAAAGGACGTACCAAAGGACGTACCAATTTGAGACGTCCTTTGGTACGTCCTTTGACACGTCCTTTGGTACGTCCTTTGGTACGTCCTTTTGTACGTACTTTCGTATTTCCTTTTATGCGTACTTTTTTACCTCCTTTTCTACGTCCACTTTTTCAAGTGGGCGCTGGGAAAAGCTGGAGTGTGTGTGATTAAAACTTTGGGGTTACCTTTGGAGCTGGAGAGTGCTGGAAACGGTTGTTTTACACGTAGGAGTGATTTTTGCGGCGGTGAAGAGCTGGACAGAAATATTTTTGGGGATTGGAAAACCTGAAAAGGGAGATTTGGCACTTTTGGATGATTTTTCAAGCTGGGGAGGGCTAGAGTATGGTATTTGACACTTCGGGGTGATCTTTGGTGCTGGGGAGAGCAGGAAACGGGGATTTTATACGTAGGAGTGATTTTCGCGGCTGGGAAGAGCTGGACAGAAGTAATTTTGCGGCTGGGGAGAGCTGGAAAGGGATATTTGACCCTCGGGGGTGATTTTTGATGCTTAGGAGAACTTAGCAGTGGGATTTGAGAATTGAGGGTGATTTCTGTGGCTTGGGACTGCTAGATAAGGGTATTTTACAGTTTAAATTATTTGTTTGTGATACAAAGAGCTGGACGAGTGGATTTTACATTCAGGGATGATATTCGGGGCTGGAAGTGCTGGAAAAGTGTGATTTTCGGAGCTAGGAGAGCTAGACAGGCGGGTTAGATACATGGATGATTTTCAGGACAGGGGTGAGCTGGAAAGGGAAATTTTATACTTAGGGGTAATTTTTGATGCTGGGGAGAGCTGCACAGTGGGATTTGACACTTTTAGGTGATCTTTGAACCTGGGGAGTGTTGGACAGGGGAGTTTGATAATTAAGTGTGATTTTTGGGGCTGGGAAAGCTGGATAAGGGTATTTTATAGTTAGGGTGATTTTTGGGGCTGGGGAGAGCTGGACGAGTGGATTTTATACTTAGGGATAATATTTGGGATAAGGGTATTTTATAGTAAGGGAGATATCTGGGACTGGAAGAGCAGCACAAAGGTGATTTTTGGGGCTAAGGAAAGCTGGGTAAGTGCATTTTATAGTTAAAGTGATTTTCGGGGCTGGACGAGTTGGACCAGGGTATTTTTGTGGCTGGGAGAGATGAACAGGGGATTAGACACTTGCGGATGATTTTTAGGACTGGGGAGAGCTGCAAAGAGAAATCTGACACTTAGATCTGATTTTTCAGGCTGGGGAGAGCTGAAAAGTGGGATTTGACACTTTGCGGTAATTTTTTAATTGGGGGAGTGCTTGACAGGGGAATTTGATTTTCAGGGCGGGTATTTTCCGGACAGATCGTTTGGTCCTATCAGATCAGTGTCAATGTCAATTCAAGGTCAAACCAAACAAAATTGATCGCTGATAAATAAGGCAGGACACCTATAGGTTTTCGGGGTCGCTGAATTCGAATCCCTTGTCAAGGTCAGTTCAAGGTCAAACTTAAAAAATTCACCACTAACCTATTAAGTCACTGTACCTATAGGTTTTCGGAGCCGCTGAATGCAAATCCGTTGTCAGTTTGGTTTCATAAGAACATGGTCAAGGTCAATTCAAGGTCAAATCAACAAACATCATCGCTAATAAATAAGTCAGGGCACCAATAGGTTTTCGGGGACGCTGAGTTTGAATCCGTTGTCTGTTTCGTCTCATCCGGTCAGGTTCAAGGTCAATTCAAGGTCAAATCAAACGGACAACGCATTTGAATTCAGCGACCCCAAAAACCTATAGGTGCCCTGACTTAATTGGTTAGCGATGAATTTTGGAAGTTTGACCTTGAACTGACCTTGACCCTGACCTGATGGGACCAAACAGACTACGGATTTGAATTGACTGACCTTGAAAAAATAAGACCCACCTAGTCTGGTCCGTGTTGCAAGAGTTAAGATTTGGTGGTCTTGTGTAATATGTATAATAAGTACAAGTACACTGAAAGTTATATATCGATTTTTCATTATGAATTTCGTCAAGAGAAAATAAAGCCAGCCACACTTGTGTGCTGTAGCTAATCTTTTCTCGACCTAAAGCGTACAAAAAGAAAGAAGCAACCTTACCCATCTTTATTCCCGCAACTATCGAGAAGAATAAAGTTACTTTTATGGGTTCCGGTGAAAATTGGCGCACTTACGATGCACCTGCCCAGAAAAAGATTCACGAGCCCGGAATTGACCGCCCAAAGAGAGTAGAAGAGTGCAAAATTTAGTAGAGCGAGCCATTTAAAAAATAAAAGGAGGAAAGAGTTATAACATTCTGACTTGCACGATATTAACTTGACGAGGCACACTAAATGACAATACGATATGAGAACAATACCATTCCTGTTTTCTCTCTTTTTCTTTGTCAATTTTCCGAGAGCTGTTATGATTCCCTTCTGCAAATATTAGTCAAAAGGAGCACTCACTAGGAGTGGTTTAATCAAATTACATGCTGTACGATTAAATAAATTGTGCAGACTTAATCATGTTTTCTACAGCAAGGAAATTATATAGCTCTTGGTTCTTCTGGGCAAGTTATGATAATTATTATAGAGGTCGTTAGCACATAAACACCCGGCCATTGTAAATTTTAGTTTCGGTTCATAATTTTTTGAATGAAAGGTTATTTCGTGAGTATTAATTTGCTAAATCATTAATGCGCGCTTTACCGCAATTCCGTTCGGCTACAGGCTACAGCTCAGGCAGCAGCATCTGCTTAATGGGCGTAAGTTCGCGTGTTCGATTCTCGCTGGGTACACTTTTTTTTATCGATTTATTTTTAATTTGCCATTTATTAAAATGTTTATGAATATAATTTCCGTCAATAATTTTCAAAAAGTTTGCAATTAATAAATTTAGAACGCAAAATTGTATTTTTGATCGCATTTCGCACCTTCCGAAGCTAATATTTTTTTAAAGAGTTACTGTTCTGTTTGAAAATTCTGATTTAAACACAATTTCTCGTTAGCAGTCTTAGAAAAAGATGTGTTTGCGAAAAACATGATAAATTTAAAAGAAGTCAGTTTTTTATAAAGAAAATCGTTACAAACATTATTAATATCTGGAAGGAAATTATATTGATACATATTTTGATAAATAGAAATAGACCAATTTTTATCAGAACTGTTAAATTTTCGACTAAAAAAGAAGACAATTGAATTTTCAAAGAAATTTTCGATTTTCTACAAATAGTCGAATTTTCAAACAATAAAAATTTAACTTAAATCAAAAACAGTTGAATCTTGAATTTCAATAAATAAAAAAAAATAATTTTCAACAACACAGTCAAATTTTCAACCAAATAATTACATTTTTAGCCTACAAAGATGAATTTTCAAACATAAGATCGAATGTTCAAACAAAAAATAAAACTTCAACCAAAAACAGTTGCATTTTTAACCAAAGAATTACATTTTCTCAACACAGTTGCATTTTCAACAAAAAAGATGAAGGATCAATCCAAAAGGGCCACTATTAAAAAAATTTAGTGAATTGTCCAGCAAAACATATGACCTTTAGCAAAATACTCGAATTTTTAACAAAATAATTAAATTTTCAACAAAATAGTTGATTTTTTAACCAAATCCTGGAATTTTCTATTTAAAAAGATATATTTTCAAACAAATACTCAAATTTTCAAAGAAAAAAATTATTCTTCAACCAAAAACAGTTGAATTTTTAGCCCAAAAAGTTGGATTCGCAAAAAAAAAGATGAATTCTCACAAATAATATAATACTTCATATTTTCACCAGTGAGTTGGATTTCCAACAAGATAATGAAATTCTCAACATAATAGTTCATTTTTTAACAAAATAGTTGTATTTTGAAGCTACGAAGATTAATTGTCAACCAAAAAGAAGAATTTTCAACAAAAAATGGAATAGTTCCATTTTCGGTTGAAAAATTAATGTTTAACAACAAAAAAAGGGTTTTAAACAAAGCATTTAAACTTTCAACGAAAGGGATGAAATTTTAAATAAAATGATGAATCTTCTACAAGATAATGATTTTTTTTAAAAAGTGGTTCAACCTTCAACTAAGTAACAAAAAATATGAATTCTCAAAGAACAATGTAAAAGTAGGTATTTTAGCCGAATATTTTTTTTTAATTTAAACAAAAAACAGTTTAATTTAACCAAAAAGGATGGAATTTTCACCAAAAAAGATGATTTTTTAAACCAAAAAGATGAATTTAAAAAAAAGGGGATGAGTTTTCGACGCAGAAAGAGGGATTTTGGAACAAAACAGTTGAATTTTTCACAAAAAAGGATAGACATTAACCAAGATTGTTGAATTTGCAACAAAATAATAAAATTTTTAACTTTCTTTTCCCTGGCCATTAATATTCACCGGAGTTTTAAACTGGTAACATTCTTAAAACAGAATCTTTTACAAACGAAGAAAACAATTTTAAATTTATATTAGGAAATTTAAACTTTGACATTTTCCGGACTTTTCCTGATAAAGATAATTCCCTGACTTTTTCTTTATTAGGTACACACTTTTTTTTCTAAGCTAAAGCATTCTTTTGTGTAAGGTACATTAAAACAATACAAAATTTTTGTTCTGTCAAATTTTTTTGCAGTTATTGAAATAATCATAAGAAGGACATTTGTTTCAAATAAGTGCATGTTTCCTAAAAATTCTCCCTCGATTTTAAACAAATTTATTGTTTTAAAAACAATTGAAAGGTACCTGCGCACTACATTAAATTGCTAAAAATTATAGGCAGATACGTCGGATTTTCGGTTTCAGTCCAGTTTCGGGGGTGGCCTGCAAATAAACTTGGCCACAGGCCGGGGGATCCAAACATAAACAGACAGGGCCCCCTGGACCATTTCCAATTAGAATGCATAATATTGCGCAATATACTCGACTGAGTTTTCGCTCACTGTGCCCCTTCCGAGCCGAGAGTCGCAACCGTCTCTCGCCCTGCGCGCTAAGAAACTACGTGGACTTTCGATTCAATTTTCGATTATTACACAATTCGCTGTCAGTCTAATTATCCTAAGTGCTATTATCAAAAACTGATATTTGCCATTTAGGGGGGACCTCAGTGAGGCCCGCTGCTAACTGTAATGAACCTGCGAATTTCTTGTTGACTAGTGTACGCAGATGCGTGAACGTCTAACCACGTACGCGACGCATTTCCGGATGACGAAACGCTTCGAACAAAGAGTGTGCATTATATTTGGCTGGAAACTTGGCTATCAATGTTCAGAAACTATCGTTATAATTCGGAAAGTGTATGGTGATGAGTTTATGAGTGCCGCTCAAATTGAAGATTGGTTTAGGCGATTTAAAAGTGGTCGTACTTCAGTAGAAAGGAACTCTTATTCAGCAATTTCTGGTTCAACAAGGCCTTACACAACTTCAGCCGCCCCGTACAGTCCTGGCCTGTCTTCATTTGGTCTTACGAATTAAGAAAAATAAGCTGGAAGAATTTTTTGGCTTTCAAAGGGGAGTTCTTTGAAGGGGATATTATTGCAATTGACCTAAATTATCTCTTGCTCCTGGTACACGAAAAGGTCGGATACCTTCCGGATAGAATCCAATTCTAATCGCTTCGAATTCCTTGGAAATTTAAATAATCTAATTTTCAAAAATTCTAATCGGAAATTGTCCAATTTGGAAGATTTTTTAATTGTCCACTACGCATTACGAATTCAAAATTGAGAAAGCGTAAACATAAATAGGTTAATCAATAAAAATGAACGACAGACAAATAATCACCCACGTTCGGTGAAATTAGTTTAAATTGATGTGTGCATTGTGAAAATTGTTGTAATGTGTAGTGTCACGTGGCTTTGCTTGGTACCCTCTCCGATACATACGCAGATAATAAAGTCCATTGCACATTCGCGGAGCCACATTTCGCGATCGTGCAATCCGAAGCGATATCGCCGCTCTTTTTGTTAGCCGTGTTCCTCGAACGGTAGTAATCGGTTTAATTGTAATTGGAAACTCGCCAAATGAACTCTGACCCGAGATCAAATGCACTCGTAATTTAAACGATGCTCGCTCATGACCATAGCGTCTGTACAAAGAATAGTTGGATAAAAACGAGCCATCGGCAAATTCGAAGAATGTAAGTAACTATCTTTATCGTAAAAAGATCTTTCCACCGCCGGTGCCGCAGTTTCAGGAATCAAAATCATCTCTAAATGCCTCTTAGACCTTCATAAATACTCGCTACTTTTATAAAAATGACCCTAAAGGTCACCTTAGCGTCCTAAATGCCCAGCCGACCTCCCTAAATATTTGGCACCTTCCTAACTGCCTACAGTAAATGCCCACCCATCCTCCCTAAATGTCTGCCACCGCCTTAACTACGCACTAGATGAACGTCTATTTTTCGGCCTGCTGGCCCAGAAAGATTACCTTGATTACAGCTCCAGGATTTGCACAATTTGTCTTAAAATTATTCCTTACAAACTAACATCCACCTCATCTTAATGCTACCTTAATTCTACGACCGATCGTTCTTATCGCTTTGCCTTCTTCGCTTCGCTCGCTTCGCCTCACAAGCAAGACCCTATCTTTCGCATTGTCTCGCATTGCCAGCCTCTCCTCTCCATAACCTTTCTCTCTCCATTCCTCTTCCTCCTTCCTTCTCTTTTTCTCCATCTCACCTAACAACCCCTTCATCCATGCAACTGCCAGTGTACCCTTGTATACCCCTTCCCACTTCCCCACTTTCTTTTCCCTCTACGAAGCCTGAACCTATTAATACCCTCCAGGCATCCACACCTCATCCTCACTATTAGTTCCTGACTTATTTTCTCTTCTTTCTCACATAAATACTGCGCTCTCTCCCTTGGCATAATCCACCCATAATTCCCATTCAACCTTGATCCTCTTATTCTCTTCACCCCCCCTGACTACTCTTTCTCCATGCTGTTCTTCTTTGTCACCTCATACACATTTCTCCCTTCCTCATAAATTCTTCTCACTTGATCCTTCTGCAGCACATTCCTTCTGAAATACCTTTCTCTTTCAAGCTCCATTTTCTCCTTTTCTTTCCTGTTCCCCTTCCCGCACAAACACTTCCTGAGCAGCTTACTTCCCCCCTGTTCCAAAAATTTTTCCTCATACTTACACGCCCGACTCCCTATTAGAATCCCTAAACTCGTTCTCCCCGCCACTCTCCTAACAATATAATTAGGCGTATTCCCTGCCAACCCCAGCGTCACTCTCTCTTTTATGTGACCATCCACTCCCCCATTTCTCCGAAACAAGAAACCCAGGTAAACAAACTCTTTCACCTCCTGGCTAGCCTTTCCCTTCCCCTTTACTCCCCACTCTTATCCCTTTCACCTCCCTTCCTGAATATTATAACCTTGTACTTTTCCGCATGCAGCTCTAACCTATGCTTATCCAGGTATCTTCTTATCCTCTCCATCATCTCCTTTAAGGCCTTCTCGCTTCTTACCAGCAACACTATGTCATCCGCATACGCGAGTGATCAAATTCTAACCCTTCCTACCCTAACTCCTCCTACCACTTCGGCCTCTAGCTTACTCTCCGTATTCGCGATTAAACTGTAATTGCTCTTGCACACTCCGTAAATGCCCCCTATCTTTTTAGCTGCCTGACCAGCTTCTCTGTGTGAACGCCACCTCCCTGACTACCTCCCTTTAAAACTGCGAATTTAATCTCTCTCAATACCTGATTGACCTCCCTGAATGTGTACTACCTCTTTAACTACTTACTACCTTCGTAACAGCCCGTCCGACTTTCCCAAGAGCCCACCTAAACTTCGTAAATGCCCGATATGCCTTGTCTAATGCTTGATTCCTCTCTAAATACGTGCTACCTTTCAAACTATCCGCAAAACCTCCCTAAATTTTTGGAACATTTCAAACTGCCTAAACAACCTCCCCAAATGACTGCATGTACTCCGTGAATACCCGCTTATCCTTCTCAAATACCTGATTCTCTCCATAAACAACTGATGAATGCTACCTTTCAAACTGTAGGCAAAACCTCCCTAAATGCCTGGAACATTTCTAACCGCAAAACAACCTCCTTAAATGACCGCTACCACCACAACTGCGCCATCCACATTGATGAATACCCGCCAATCACCCCTAATGTCTGCTACTTCCTCAACTTCTTACTACCTTCTCAAAGGTACGCTACTCCGTTAAGTGCCAGCCCGACCGCTCTAAATGCCCGCTAACTGCATAACAGCTGACGAACCTCTCTATATGTCCACTACCTTCCTACCTGTTTTCCTACCCTACGAACACAAATTTTTGTTTTAGGTTATAAGAAAATTAATTTTCAGGAGTCATTTTTTCGTGATTTGTAATATTCAGTTCTTAAAATGCATAATTTTTGCAAAAAATATGAGAGAAATTAATCTACTTCTGTTCTCTTTTTTTATTTGAAAATTCCGACATATTTTCCTACTGCTTCAAAAATCATGGCGAATTTTTCCTATGTACATTTTTTGGTAGTGAATAATAATAAAAAATTATAAAGCGAAAATAAAATTTTTTTGCTGAATTTAGAATTTTCTTAAAATGGCTAAAAAACATGTTTTTTTATTGAGTCGTATGCAAACATTTTTAAAAAAGTTGAGTATGTCGAACCTAAAAGTTCTTGAGCTTAAATCAGAGAAACATGCTATCATTTTGTTTAAAAACAAATTTTTAGTCTCAGCAAGTCGTCAAAATCGCTAAAAAACGTAAAACTGACAATTTGTTAACGCTTGAAATATTGACAAAATTTTTGTTTTTCGAAAAAACAAAATAATGGTATCTTTCTTTGATTAGAATTTCTTTGATAAAAATTCATCTCACTGGTTGAAAATTTAATGATTTTTTGAAAAATCGCTTTTATCAGCATTTTTTTAAACTAAAAATGTATCTATCTCCATTTCTGGTTTAAAATTCATTTTTTTGTTATAAAGTTAATCGTCATTTTCACTTGAATGCAATTGTTTTTTTCTTTCAAATTAAAATCCTTATTTGTTTGAAATATTAACTGTTACATGCTTCGTCGTAAATTTATTTTTTGTGGTACAAAAATGAACTACTATATTCAAAAATGACTACGTTTTGAAAAAACTTTTTTTTTTTTAGTTGAAGATTCATTTTAGGTGAAAATTCATACTATCGGAATGCAGATTTAACTGTTTTGTAGAAAATGTGCCTTTTTGGCTTAAAAACTTAGTTATTTGATAGAAAATTAAAATATACGATTAAAAAGTAATTTCTCTAGTCGAAAATTAAACTTTGTTAAAAAGCCATCGCTATTAGTCAAAAATTTAACGAATTAGTTGAAAGTTGAACTATTTTGTTGAAAATTTATTTCTTTGTTTGAAAATTCAGCCTTTTGGTTAAAAATTTATCTATTCCATTTTAAGAAAGTCAATGTTCTTGGTTAAAAAATCATTTCTTGTTGAAAACTTATTTTTATTTGTTAAATATTAATAATTTTAGTTAAAAAATGATCCATTTGGTTGAAAATTTTACGATTTTGTTGGAAATTCGTTCTTTTCTTTGTCATCATTATTCATATAAACTAAAAATGTACTCATTCCATTTTTAGTGAAAAATTGAACTAT
>CAKNWT010330288.1:0-11928 GCA_932066315.1 Andricus coriarius | reverse complement strand
ATGCATGAAAGTGAATCTGACTATCCACTTTTTTCCGTGTACAGAGTTTCCACATTTAAGACACATTTTCTTATATTAAAGTGTTCCCTGTTTTTTCAACTTTGAACACTTTACAGTTTATATTAAATTGCCCAGTCTTAAAGCCCTGTCATTTTAAAAGTATTCATTTTAGAAACTAAAATTAAATAAATAAAAATTACTCTGGCATTTTATCGTTAATCTTAATGTACTTTGAGATTGAACTTTAAATTAAACGACAAAACATGACACAAGGCAAGAACTACATGCATATTTATGCCAAATCTGGGACACGGTTCGGTTCGAGGGGTTATCAACTCGTGAAGTCAAATGTACACCATCGCTGAAGTAACTTGAATTCACGTGAAGTCACTGAAATCACTTGAAGTCAGGTTGCGGCATCGATCGAGTTGTGGTTCGGTTGAAATGACTTAAACCCAAAAATGCGAACAAGAATAATGTTTTTCTTGGTTTTGTATCTCATTTTTAATTTCAAAAATCGAATTTTCTAGTTTTTTGTTAACCGAAGCGAGATATGAAAAAACGTCAAGGGAGAAACATTATTCCCTAAAAAAATTGCAACAAAAACACGCCGTTAGTATATTTTAATCTCATTTCTATTTTTTTTTTAAATTGCATTTTTCGATTTTAAGATGTCTTGAGATTTTAAGTTTTTAATTTAAATAATTTATGGGTATGTTTTTCTTCTTGAAAAATCTCATTTTTTATTTATGCCTATGAGTTAATAAAATCTAACGAAATGTATAATTATTTCTCATTTAAAAAATCTCTAATCACACAATGATTGCATGAACATTCACCAGTTAATGATTAATTATATGATTAGAGATTATGATAAAATCAGAAACTATTACACACTTTGCTCAAAACCTTTTTTTAATCATAGGTAGATATGAACAATAAGATTTTTTAAGAATAAAAAACTATCCTATAGGGTTACTTAAATCAAAATTTATCTATTAATCCTTCCTCTCGTTAAAAGACGTGAAAAACCAATGTTTACCTCTTGAAATAGAAAAATCGACTTTAAAAAAAAAACGAAGTGAGGTTTTTGTGTCGTAATTTTTCTCTCTTGACGTTCTTTCATATCTCAATTCGTTTAAAGAACTAGAAAATTCGGTTTTTTTCAAAAAACGGTTAAGGCAAATATTTTGTTTTTTTATCGAAAAATAATTGTAAGACATCCCAGATACAAAATCTACAAAGAAAAATTCTTGGTGTTCGCACCTTTGTGTTGAAGTCGTTTCAGCCCAACCATGGAGAGTAGGTTGTCCTAAACAAACTCAATGTTGATTTTTTTTATTAAGTACCCCTCAAACTTGTTCCATTTGGTTTCAATTTCACACCTCACTATTGGGTGAAAAGTACTAAAAGATACTAGAAAAGCTTACAAAATTAATATTCTTTTATCCGAATCGGTATGATTTCACCAAGAGGACCAGGTTAGGTTAAGTTTTCAAGAATATACCTTAAAATGAAAATTTAAATATCAAGCGTCCCAGAAACATAAGATTATTACTTCTAAAAACTAAAACTCAAAACAAGGCAGGAAGAACGCATGAAAGCATGTAAGATATAAAAATTGTGCTGATTTTTCCTTGAATTCTGCCAAGGTCTAAACTTCAAAGAGATAATTTTTAAACATTCAAAAATTTCTTATACTCGCACAATCGATTTATACACGATTTTGCAATTTAAAATTTGAACGACTTATATGTTCTATAAAGTTCAGATCTTGGTAGAATCAAAGGAAAAATCAGCATAATTTTGTCAAAACATCGATTATATTCGATGGAATATAATCCCAAGAAAGTTTTATTATTTACACTTTTTTCGCAATATTTCTGATAAAGTAGTCAAAAATATTTTTAGCTAGTGTCGTCTATTAGACACAGAAATGTTATATACTTTACCATACTTTCAGTAAAAAATAACATTTTTTTTATTATAAAAATTAGATGATTGATCCTTGAACATGTGAAAAAAAATTTAAAGTGAAATATTCGCTTTCAAATAATGGTCACTCAAAACGAAACGTACAATAAGTATAACAAAATTTAAAAACGCAAGTTGAAAAAACTTTCACCATCTAAATGCGTTCATTATAAAAAGTAAAAAAATTGCTAGCATTAATAAAAAGGAAAATTTGAAGAAAAAAACCTTGATTTAAAAATTGGTCAGAACAAATAAATACTTTGATGTTCACAAAAACATAAAAACAATTTATCGGAAAAATTCATTTTTTCGATCTTTTTCAATTTACAATTTTTACCCTAAAAGTAATCATTTTAAAACATGGTAGCCGCTGGACTGAAAAATGACCGGGAATTTTTGAGGACGGAAAAGACCGAGAAATAACAGTAACATTACTTTTTGACCGGAATTTTATAAATTTTTAAAAGAAAATGTATATAATCATTTAAAATATCGTCAATTTCATATCACATGATATAAATGCAATTTTCAGTCATTTATATTTAAACTCGTTTTTTAAATTGTAAGTTCAATTATTAAATTTTTCAATTATAAAATTATTTCGTTTACATTCCGTAATACTAAAATCCTTAAATTTAAAAATTTTTTTTTTTTTTTTTTTTTTTTTTTTTTTTATCGAGCAATTTACAGATTTTAACGTTAAAAATTGAACTATTTAAATTCGAAAGCCTTAGCATTAAAAAAAATGTTAACGTTTTTATTAAACGGTTAGGTGTAAAATATTCCATTTTTTCGATTTAATAATGTTAAGAGCTTCCATTCTATACGTGTAAATAATAAAGTGTTTGTATCAAAAATTTTAAGTTTCAATTTTAAAAGTTTATAATTCAAAATATTAAAAACTCAGGACCATTGTACGATAGGAAATTTACTAGTAAAAATAAAAAAAAATTTTCCCAAATGCCGAGTTTATAAATAACAAACTTATGGACAAAAAAAAATAGCAGATGACAATAGACAAATTTATTGTCTGCACCATTTTTTGGTTATAGTAATTTTCGAGAATTTCCCAGCTTCTGATTGGATGTTAATATCGACGAAGTTTATCTCGTCACACGCTTTTACCATTGAATCATATAATTTAAGAATATTAATTTTACGAAAAAAATCAAAAATATCTATTTAAATTCATGACAACAGATTTCTCGAATGATCTCACGGATCCCAGGCATTTTCCCGTATTTTTCAAGGTCGTTAGACACCCTGTTTATTATATTTACATAAACTAAAGTTAATTAATAGTTTTCATAATTTGGGGGCTGATTAGGCCCCAGGATCGTGGTTTAAACTTTTTTTTTAATAAAACAAAAATACGCATTTACACTTTCAACAAATAGAGCAAGTTTGGGGGTGCATGATAAAAAAATTGGGTTTAGACTTTAGAGTTCTGATTTCTGAGAGTTCTGAGCGCATAAGTTCTTTGAGAATTATGAGAACGATTCAAAGCGAAATATAATTTAATATATCAACTCAATTTTTTATAAATTGGCGGTAAATTCAAATATAGATAGTTCACAACATAAAATGTTAATATTTTGACAGTAAAACTTTTTCTATGCCTTTTTTTTATTATTTATAAATACGTAAGCAACACAAAAATTGTTAAAAGTCATAAATTCCTAAATTCTCTTAAATTCGTTTAAATTTAAGAACTCTAATTGATTTTCTTAGGACACCCTAAATTGGAATGAGTTCGGCAACAGGAACAACAGTGGCAAAGAGTGGATGCGAAGTACTCTTTCATGGAGAAGATGAAAGAATATGGTCTGGAAGATTCGTCGATAAACAATAAGAAGAACAGGAAGAGGAAGGATGTTCAAGAGGAGGAGGACGAGGTCGAAGCTCGATGGCTCTGTTAGGAATTTGAGCGGAAGAACCCTGCACCATTCCCCATCTAAGTTATGGCTGCACTAGATCTTGTCTCCTCCAAACCTCGTTTCCTCTGTCTTGTCAGCGCATTATTACGGCCCTGCCTCGATTAGGGAGTGCAATCCCTTGTCTCTTCGTCCTTCTCTAATCACTCTTTCCCTCTTCCTCTCTCCCAACATCAGGATAATCTCGTCCTGACAACTAGGCATTCACGAAACGGAAAACTACATTTTTCACACTTTTTCTCCTCGAGACTTTTTCCACTTCGAGATATTTTGTCCCAGTTTCGACGCTCCTCGCAATTTCTCAAAAGCTTGTTAAAGTCAATGGAAAAAAGTAACTCACTTTAGTTACTTATTCGTTGAAAAAAATCAAAGATAGGTTTTTACGGTGAATAGGAAAAGCAGTGGTTAAATTTTTTTTTAATTTTTACGAAAATTCTAGAATTTTTAAAACTTAGAACTACTGGAATTCATTAAATTTTGCAGATCGTTTTTTAAATTAAATTTTGAGTTAGAAGAGTACCGTAAAATGGGGCTAAGCCGCTCATTGTTTTCCTTTTTTATGTACCTGAAGTTCAGAACGTTCAAATGAACGAAACATTTTTTCCAGTTTTATTTAATCACAAAATATTGTTCCAACTACAAAATAAATATTGCATTCGAAGTTTACTTTGTAATCTGTTATTTGCAATATAAATTGAATCAATATTTCAGCACTGTTTCTAGTTTACAAAGCCATCAGTAAAAATTTCGTTCATTTGAACGTTCAGAATTTCAAGGACATTTATTTTTTTACAATAAAAAGCAAGAACGAATTTAAATTAGCTACTGATGCTTCAAATATATCATCTCTATATGACCCTCTTTCGTTGTACCATAAAGCACAAATCTAGATTTAATTCATTAACAAATATTTATTATCCCTTAAGTTGTGAGCATCTTTACCCCACAATGTAAGGCTAAGTCACTCATTCATAAAAAAAAGTTTTTAAAAAAGTGCACTTTCAAAAAGTTTTCTAATCATTTTAAAGAAAATAAAGCTATTGAAACATATGGCAACATTGAATCATCTGCTTATTGTCATTTGGAACATAAACAGATTTATTCTTAACACTATACGTATCAGCCAGTAATGAGTAAGACATATTACAATGTATGTTATAATATGATAGATTTTCTACTTTTCTAACGCTGTAAAAGGTATTTTTGATCTTTTATACGGAATGATTATCAAGAAGAAAAATAATAAATTTGGTTTATAATAGAATACTGTGAGCCTACTTCCCCACAAAACCGAAAATTCGTACAAAAATCTTTCTACTAGAAAAAAAATACTTCGTATTCATGCAAACTAAATAGAAATTATATGATTCGTTCCATAAATTTTTCTTCCAATCCAAACATTTTAAAATGTAGCATTCAAACCTGAACAATTTGAAATTTGGGGCACGTAAAATAAAAAAAAGTGTATTTAAACCCCTTAAAAAAGAAGTAACAAATTTGAAATTTGATACATGGCTTTCAACATTAAAAATGTTTATATATAACACATCTTTATATACCTTTAAATATCCCACCAAAACATCTGCGGTGCAAAAAATCGGCCAAGTGCAACTATATGAATTTGTGAAATCAAAGTTGGCCAACTAAGTTGGCCTACAGACATTTTTTAATATATTTTAAAAAGCCACATTATATGTTCCACAACATGTTTGTATCAATATCCCATACGCAGCAATTTATTTCGCTTATACCATTCAATCCCACCAAGTTTTACCATGGTTAATATAGCTTTTTAAAATTTATTAAAAATTTCTGTAGGGCACTTCATAGAGAAGTTTTTTTATATACTTTATAACAAATATTTTTTACCAAATTACTTGGCCAACTTTGATTTCATAAATTCATATAGTTGTACGTGGCAGATTTTTTGCATCGTAGATGTTTTTAATGGGATTACATGTTTTTTGTGTGATTACAAAAAATACGATAGGTACACTCAATTATTTTAAATTAAACTAAATTACTAACTTCCTGAATATGAAAAATTAAATTAATTTTTTGAATCATTTTCGTTACAAATTAATTCAATTAATTTAATTATTATTACTATAATTCAATCATTAATAATTAATAGTTTAAATTTTTTAATTTAAATTCCGAATACCGGGGAAGTGCCACATCTGACAAAAACGGCCCGTGAAAATGCACCATGCACATATATACTGACCATTTTAATACAACATTATTAATGAATTATTATTTCTACCATATTATTCAAATAAAATTTCGATTTGATTTTTTAGTTTCAATTCAAAATGGAAAAGGTGGCCATGTTCACTGAACTTAACCCATAATCAATTTCCTATGAGATTTTATATAATTATATTTTATTTTCTTAAATGAAAAATGCATTAATATTGAATGATTGTAAAAAATTTAATTTTTCACCTTTGCTTACCTCTGCATCCTTAATTTTTTACACTCAATACGCAAAATTTTAAAAAACTATCCAAGATATCCAAAATTCTAAAAAAATGTATCGAATATCTGTTGCTTACTGACTTCTTTTACAAGAGTGTAAACTTTTTTCTTTTAATTCTAACACAAAATATTAAGACAATCAACGTCTTAATAGGCTTTTGACAAATTTGTAAAGATCGAATTGAAATCTACTTTCTAATGAATAATTTTACGCAAAGAAATCAGACCGTGAAAAAGATTCACAATACAAAATTTATTTCCAAACTACCTTCTATTCGACTCATTAGAGACAATTAGATAGCGAAGGAAAAGAATCAACCACAAATTCTTAGTGGCTTTTTTTGTATTTGGCGGCTATTCGCTGCGCGAATTTTGATTTCAATTATCAAAACTTGTAAATTTTAAAAATCTTGAAAGTTTATAATTTTACGAATTGAGACATTAAATATTGTTCATCTTTCATATCGAAAGAGTTCAAAATATATGAATTCGAATTTAGAAGATTCATTATGTCGTAATTTCATATTGATTGGTAAGCACCTTGAATTAAAATTGTAACAATTTGGGTTCAAAAAACAGCTCTCATTGAAATTGATTGCAAATCGTTGAAAGCTGACTCATTACTTAAAAAGTCAAATTTCATTGAACTAATACTTCAATTCACTCAAATTTAACTAAATTAGCAAATTCTTAGAGATCAATAGTAGAGATCTTGTAATTAGAACGAGACAGTGATTAGGGCATTGGCGTTGGAGTACTAATAATGTACTATTGGCTGTAAACTTGGCACGTTCAGGATTCGAACTTATCAAAAGGGTTTAAGGCCAGCTTTGGATGTTCAGTCGGCTTGAAGCTAATAGAAAGCCGATGCGCCCTAGTATTTGCTCAGTGCAAAGTCTTACCAATAATGGCAGAACAGTAAGTTCACTCAGTTTCTCATCACGAAAATTCTTGAATTCGTTGAACTCTAAAAAGTGCACTCTTCACTTCAGACCATTTCTAAAACAATTTCACTCAAATAGAAATTCTAAAGATATATAGTTCTTAAAAACAATTACAATATATGAGAGATTTCGTTATTACCAAACTCAACACTTCCCATATTAAATTTAATTAAATTTTAACAACCCTATAAACTTGGATTATAACATTTTAATTTGTTGCTGTTTAAAAAAAAGTTCAATTCAATTAAGTAATTAGAAATATTATGGTGTCTACGAAAGTAAAAGTCGCTGGTCAACAATGAACTTGGATGTGTTAAAAAACTATAAGTCCTCAAGTTTAAAAGAATCAATGTAGAACATTTTTTCATGTATGTATTATTATTTTAAGAAAAAAGTAAAATGGACAAAGGTGACCAGAAACTATTATCTTTTTTTGGACAATTCTAATTCTGAGTTTTATTTGATTTCAAGAATATTGAAACCAAGAAATAGGAGTTTTAAAAACATGAAAATAGTATCCTCTAACTCTAAAAAATATAAAATAATTTGTTTTCTTTAATTTATTTTTTAAATTGTTATTTTTGTTTTTGAAGGCTGAATTTGAGAGAAGGATTATTTGAGTCTGGAAAAACGAGAAACTCCCGACCGAGATTGTGGATTTACGGGCAATTTGCTGTACGTAACGAGTCTGAAGAAAAGCTGTCAAAACCAGGCAAACCAGGCGAACCAAAGCCTCACCGGATTCACCAAACATTTCACCGTACCTCTTCTTGTTTTGTAACTCTATTGAGTGACAAGTGGAAATTGAGCTAATGAATATAAAGTTTATAGTGTGAAATTCACTGACACCTCTATAAAATTAGTTTTTACTCTATTAATTTTAATTAGTGAAATTTCACTGGGAATCAGTGACGTAATTACTACCAGATACCTCAATCAGTAAACATTCACTTAAAAATCACGGACTATTGAATTAAATTCCAATTTTTTTAATTGTAAAAAGGTTAACGCTTCCATTGCAAATTCTTTATTCTTTTCAGTCTTTGATTACGAAAATTGTTCATTTTTAATGTCAGAATTTTGAATTATTTAATTCGACTAATTTTCCCTTTTCAACTCTTTAATTTTGAGCTATTCTATTTATAGCAGTCTTTCTTTTAGGCTTGACTTCAAACAGAAATCACATTTTTTAGTAAAAAAAAGTATATGCATTCGATTTCAATTTCACTTAATACCATATGATACTTATTAATAAAATTTATCAATTTAAAATTTTTATAATTTCAGTTTACAATTATAGTTTCGAATGCACATTTCGAAAATAGTTTCCTTTTTGAGGCCTTAAAACAAAATTTTTTTTGCTTCAAAAGCTTAAATCACAAAATATTTGGTTTCAAATTTCTTCACTTTTGGAGATTTCCAATTTGAAATTTTGAAAGATACTACTTTAATATTATAAAATTTTGAATATTTTTTTAAGCAGTGTCTAATTTGAAAGTCCTTATAAGAATTAACTTATATAAGGGCAGTATTTCTCAACTGCGCCCCCACATAAGAATCGATCGGGCTCGATCGGACTGAAACCAATTCGTATTGAGTGATAGTTCATAAATAAAAAATGGAGGTCAAACAAAAATTGTACTTTTTTTTTTAATAAGGGTTCTTTTTTCTTTTCTTTTTACTAAAATAAAAGCGTACGTTTTTTTCTCTTTAAATAACTTCACGTTCAAAAGTCAAAATGGTATTATTCATTTGTAAAAAGAAGCATTCAGTAGGTTTGGACCTGATACAATCGACATCAACGATTTAAAACGATTTCAATATCAACAAAGCATCATTAATCACCTAGCAAAATGTTTAATAACCAAGAAAACACCAAAAAATTGTTATTGTTTTTGGAGGCCACCCTGAAATATTTTAGATTTATATTGAGAATTTGAATCCTAATACTGAACAATAATTTTCATGCGGCAGCCTTCACGATTCAAAAATCTTTAAGTGAAATCCTCCCAAACCGATAATAGTTTCAAAATCAAATATTTAAAATGTAAGCACAATTTTAGTATAAACTCTTTTAAAATTGCATAATTTCATATTGAAAACCTTGGCAGGCAGTATTAAATAAAATAGTTTAAGATTTAAATATTTTAAATTTGTTTGCTTCACTTTTAAACGTTAAAAATTGTTTTTTTTTTAATTCTTCTTAATCGTAGAATATCAAACTGAAATACTTGATAGTTTCTCAATTTTCAGTTTAAAGGATTTGTAATAAAACAATTTTGAATTAAACGACTCCAGAATAAGTTGAAAGCAATGAAAAATTAAGAAAATAATTTCTCAAATTCAAGGCTTAAAAATGAGAAGATTTTAGAATTAGGCATTGAAAGTGGAATTTTTTTATTTGAAAATGTTGCTAAATATATAAAATTTTAAACTCTACTTACAAAAAAATTTCAAATGGAAAGGCTTAAAATTGCTATAATTGCGATCTTGTTTCGCATTATTTTTTCAATTATTATTTTTTAATGTAAAACCTTAAATTTGCCCAATTTTTAGTTAAAGATTTTAAAAATTCGTTTGAAATTGAAAAATATTCCATTTGAAGACTTCAAGAATGAATAATAATTCTAACGGAAGCATAAAAATAATAAAAATTGAGTTATCTGAAATTGAAACATCAGTAATTGAATGAATTCTTTAATTTTGAATGTTTACAATTTTAAAGTTCGGGTTCGTTTAATTTGCAACGTTCTGTAGTAGAAATTCTTTTATTATTAATGTTTTTGATTAAAAATTACGTCATTTTGAACGTTTTTTTAAAATAATTCGATTTTAAAGGTTTATGATTGAAAATTTTTTTATTTTGAATGGTGAAAATGACAGAGAATTTGTTTATCCTAATTTTAATGTTAAATTATAATTTTCTGTATGTAATAACAATTAAAAATTCTAGAATTTGATAATAAAGCTTTGAATTATAAATGAGATAAAATTTCAACTCCTTGCTAATGAAATTGTCGAATTTTCAAAATGATAGTCTGAAATTTTTCAATTTAAAAATCTTTTATTTAGAAATCATAACAGTTCAATTTCTTTTCATTCCGTTCAGAGTAGTTATCTAATCTAAACTTGCTTTATTTAGAACGTTCTCAATTCAAAGTAGTTAATTATATTTGATTAAATTTTAAACTCTTACGATTCGAAATTATTAATTATTCATTATTGTTTGAACAATTTGAAAAACTCTTAATATTTAAGAATTGGTTAATCAACCAATTTTGAAATTTTTTATATTTTGAAAGTTAGGAATGAAAAAGCCAGGAACAGGCGCAATGCACACGTACATTTTCTGCTACTCCATAAATAATTTACAATTGTTCAATTTGAAACATCTTAAATTTAAAATGATTCACTTCAGGTCCTCAGAAGATAAATTTTTGAATATAAAACTTAATATTCTCGCCAGGAAAGACCCAAAAATAAAAGAGAGATGGCAGTTGACGATTCTAATTAGGGGTCCCTTTGCTTTCTTGTCATTAGTATAGAGAGTGTTTTAGTCAGAATTGCGGGGAAGGAGAAAGCATTGCTCAGAAACGTGTCAACTCAAACGAACTGCGAATTTCCGTCGGGTTTATAAACTTCGTGGCAAGTTAGCAGGAAGTTGGAGTCGACACACGTCCTGGTCGTAGACACGAAAATTTTCAGTTTGGTAACGTAGCTGAAATCTCTCGAGATCAAATATCAAACGGAGAATAGATTGCAAACAGGGTGTGGAATGAGGACTTACCGCATTGGTAATAATTCAAGACAGTTCATATAGATTACAGACATTTCTATCGAGATTCGACGACCTGAGGGTACCCTAAATAATTTGTATTGATCTGACAGGAGCAGTATTATCAAACCACGCGAGAGACGAAATGTAATTTCATTCAGAATTTAATTCAAACGAGAATAGTGATGTTAAAATATGAAATTAAAATAATTTTAGTAAAAAATTAAACGCATTCTCAATTTAAATTTTGAAGTTCATGTATTCATAAATATTACAGACCAAATAAAGCAGCAAACGAAAGTTTGCAAAAAACATTTACTTTAGCGCTCTTTGTATCAGCATTGTCAAGTCATGATTTTTCATCCTAGTTCAGTTTTCTGGTAAGCTTCTTTTTTTAATTAACGTCTGTCAATATGTACAAGAAATGTAGAAAAGCATGTGCCAGTGACTTACCCTATACTCGAGCCTATCTATGATAACCGATGAACTTTGTAATTTTATTTTCTAATCGATTACAAATGACTTTTCTGTAGAAATTGGCAAATTATTATACATAATTATACAAGCATATCAATCGGGGTGTCGACTCTATCATCAACAAGAAATTCCAGACTATTTCCCGGTGTTCCCAGTCAAAAATGATATTTTTCCCGGTTGACGTTTAGCGTTTAGGGGCATCCATAAACCACGAGGCCCATTTTTTTGGAAAGCCCCTAATTGTCAATTCGTGTATTTTGTTTGGGTTAACATTTATTTTGTGTTGTAATATTTTTGCACTTATTATTGTTTGCAGTCAACATTTTTCTGTTTTCTGGCCATG
>CAKNWT010330281.1:0-10205 GCA_932066315.1 Andricus coriarius | reverse complement strand
TGGATGAGGACGATACACAAACACAAAAAATGCTTGCCGAACAGTTAGGTGTTACTCAACCGGCCATTTCCATACGTTTACATGCCATGGGAAAGATCCAAAAAATGGGAAAATGGGTACCCCATGAATTGAACGATAGGCAGATGGAGCGACGCCAAAACACATGTGAAATCTTGCTTGCTAGACACAAAAGAAAGTCGTTTCTGCATCGTGTGGTGACTGGAGACGAAAAGTGGATTTATTTTGAGAATCCGAAACGAAGAAAATCGTGGGTCGATCCCGGACAACCATCAATTTCTTTCTCAAGACCTAATCGCTTTGGACGCAAGACGATGCTGTGCGTTTGGTGGGATCAGCAGGGTGTCGTCTACTATGAGCTATTAAAACCTGGTGAAACTGTCGATGCTCACCGCTACCACCAACAACTAATCAAATTGCGCCGTGCTTTGCGTGAAAAAAGGCCGGATTATGAAGAAAGACATGAGAAGCTGATTTTTCTTCACGACAACGCCCCATCGCACACGTCAAAAATGGTCCAAAACTACTTGAAAACACTCAACTGGGAGGTGCTACCTCATCCCGCTTATTCACCAGACCTGGCCCCTTCTGATTACCACCTGTTTTCGTCGATGGGTCACGCGCTCGCTGAACAACACTTCGATTCGTACGAAGACTTCAGAAAATGTCTTGACGAGTGGTTTGCATCGAAAGATAAAGGCTTTTTTTGGCGTGGTATACACAAATTGCCCGAGAGGTGGGGAAAATGTATAGCAAGCGAGGGAAAATACTTTGAATAAAGTTTATTTTATTTTCTGCAAAAAAAAACGACTTTCTTTTGCGTAAGAAACAGCGGATTTAAGCTTATACACCTGGTATATATATATATATATATATATATATATAAACTATTTATCTATATAGTATATGTATAAGAAAACTGAGGTAATCAGCGAGTTGTAACTAGGTTGCCACATTGTCTCTGGACCCACTGTACGCCAAAGCAGTCGCGCACGCCATTTTGTATTGTTATCGAGACCGTTCAAGCTTCCGTGATATCAGGATATTTTTACAAAGTGCTTTTTTCAGTAAAAATAATCGAAATAAGTGATGACCTTGTGCTGTTTCTCATTCTCAGTTGATCATTTGTACTAAAGGACGTTTTTCTGCGTCTACCAACTCCCACTACCGCGAGTGCCCTTTCCGGAAAAAAGGACGGACATTTTACATGGATGATGGATGATGGACATATATGCGGTACTCAAAATTCAAAAATGACATCCATTTTTACCTTCCTCTTACGGTTAACGAGATAATTGCTGGTAAAAATAACAATAATGGAAAGTTCCCCTCAGATCCCAGTGGAACGTTCCCAAGCAGCGGATTATTAGGGTGAGATGTAAGTCAAAAGGAACAAAAGGATGCTAAAAGTCCTTAAGGGCCCTGGAAATGGAGTGTAAATCGCAAAAATATGATTTAGGCCAAACGGTGAAGCCATTTCGTCTGATTTTTTGTATACATACTCTAAAGAGTATAGAGAATCTCGGTATAGAACATTTTTCATGCAAAAATTAAGAACAAATCAGCCAAGCAGGGAGCAGGTAAGGAAGTTATTTTGCTCGGATGTTCTTTTGCGCGCTCCTAGCGAGAAAAGGAAAAACTACCATGCGTTATGACTCAAGTCTGCAGGTAATGAAACACCCTCTGTGACCAACACTGATTCATTCAGGGAACACACCGTATACGAAAAGTAGCCCCCCTATCCAAATGAGTGGGTGGATTCCCCAAAGTTTGGGTGGGTATAAGTGGTTGGGGGTGGATAATATCATTAAATGCAGACTGTGACATAAAACTGTAAACAATATGTCTTATAATCAATTCGCCCCTGAATTCATGCATACAATATTCACGCCGAATCAGTGCAACTTCACAATTTTCGGCAACTTACTCCAAAAATAGTACCTTGTTACATTAAATGACAATATACACGCTCTCTGTATAAAAAGGCAGATAATACAAACATGCAAGATATCAATAATCTGTGTCGCTCAATTTCCCCCGAAAAATAACAGATTTATTCGCATTGTACACAAACTTTGCATATATGCATAACTAAGGGGCCGTCTGAAATAACCGCTTATAGAATTTTGTTGAGCCTCAGAGCTTGTACAAAATGTTTCAAATTTTGATTTTTCAAACATATATGTATTCAAATATGAAATTTAGCTGCGCATCTTTTCCTCGTGAAAAAACTCATAGCACGTGTGTTTGTTGAAATAAATAGGAACAGCTGCTAATTTTTTTTACCAAATGGCCTTCTTTCAGCTAATTTGACTGTATTCTATGTACACTTGTACATTGCCGAAAATTGTACAGTTACACTGAGTCGGCGTGAATATTGCTTGCACGAATTCAGGGGCGAATTGATTATAAGTTATTATATTGTTTACAGTTTTATTTCACAGTCTGCATTTAATGATGTTATCCACCCCGAACCACCTACACCCACCCAACATTTTGGGAATTCACCCACTCATTTGGGTAGGGGCCCCTACCTTTCGTATACGGTGTGTCCGCCTCTGAATGAGTCAGTGTTTGTCAAAGGGGGTGTTTCATTACATGCAGACTTGAGTCATAACGCATGGTAATTTTTCCTTTTCTCGCTAGGAATTTTGTTCGAAAAAGTCGACCATTACCGATATTCTCTATACTAGGGCGTATCGACAAATTTAAATATTTTGGAATCGTTTTTGGTTAGGGCTAAAAAGTTTCTGGTAGATGCGAAAATAACTCCCAAAAAAGATGGATCCAAAAAAAATATCTTCAGTTCGCGCAAGATCATTATATGCCAAAATAGGGAATAATAGTAGATTTCTCATCATTAAAGGCTCAAAAATGGTTGTTCTTCATCCGGATAGGCGGTAAAAATGCATATTGTATGCACATATATACCGGCTTGGTATAGACGCATTCGAAAAATGTCCTGTGTTCGCGCGTTCATGTTAAAGAGACAGATAATCGTAAAATTCACGAAATATTATATATTTTTAACTACTACAAGCTCACAATATTTATTTCTGATCCCGATAAGCAAGTTGGCCAGTTTTCTAAAGTAAACAACAATTCAAGATCTAAGAAGTAATTCTTCGTAGGACAATTAAGCTAAATATTTAATTATGTTATTAAGTAACAGATAAATACTCAAGACCAAAATATGGTACACGACTTATATTCTTTATCTGAATTAAAAATAATAATTTTTAACTTTTAATAGTAAAAAAGATCTGATACTTCGTGAATTTTTTGATTATCTGTCACCTTAACCTGAGCCTGCGAACACGGGAAAGAGGGACCCCAAAATCCACCCCTTTCTTTGCGCCCAAGGTAGTTTTTGAAGGTAAGAACATAAATTGACGCAACAAAGCTCAAAATAATTGTAAATGCAAGCTGTGACGGGGTTTGTCATTAGTTGTTATATTAACGTATAGTTTCTACGTCCATTCTTCTTACATAGCACCATTTTAACCCTTAAAACCCGAAAGCTACCCCTATCAAGGGGTGAAATAATTACTGGTACTATAAAAGTATGTACAATAGTTTTCAATAGTTTTTCATCAAACAGTGACGCTTCGACTCTTGAAAATCGAAAAACTAACCCTATGATGGGGTGAAAAATACGTCATAAACAAGAATGAGTATAAAATATTTTTGAATTTTTTTTCCCCCAAAGATAGAATCAATAAGTGTCAATGTGTAATAACAACGTTAATTTCACTTACTTAGCACCATTTCGACGCATAAAACCCGAATAACTACCCCTATCAGGGGACAGAATGTACTTCATGACCAAGAACGAGGATAAAATATTTTTGTATTATTTTTTTTCTATAGATATGGTCACGCTAGTGCCAATGTATAATAATTTCGTTAATTATTCTTCTTTAGCACCATTTCGACTCCCAGAATCCCGGAAACGACACCGGTACCATGAAAGAAGGTGAAATAATGTCAAATAGTTTTTCATCATAAAAGTATAATATGTACCTCAACTAGACTTACTCAGTGATGCTCTAACTCTTGAAAATGGAAAAACTACCCCTACAATGGTTTATTGGCTTATGTGTTATATAACCCTATATAGTGAAGGTGCGTGGATACACATGTACAAACACAAACACATACAGCCAAATATGCACTCAACTTCACTATTTAGGGCTTTATAACCCATAACCCAATAACTCATTGTAGGAGTAGTTTTTAAATTTTCAAGAGTTGAAGCGTCACTGAGTAAGTATAATTGAGGTACATATTATAATGTTATGATGAAAAACTATTGAAAACTAGTCTACCTACTTTCATGGTACCAGTGTAGTTTCCACCCCCTGATTGAGGTAGTTTATTGTATTCTGGGGGTTGAAATTGTGCTAAGTAAGAATAATTAAGGAAGTTATTATACATTGGCACTAGCGTGACCATATTTATAAAAAAAAAAAATAATTAAAAAATATTTTAGCCTCGTTCTTGGTCATGAAGTACTTTCCACCCTCTGATAGGGGCAGTTTTTCGGTTTTTATGGGTTGAAATTATGACAAGTAAGTAGAATTAATGTAGTTATTATACATTGACACAAATTGATTCTATCTATGGGGGGGAGGGGGATGACTCAAAAATATTTTATACACATTCTTCTTTATGGCGTATTTTCCTACCCCTCATAGGGGTAGTTTTTCGATTTTCAAGAGCCGAAGCATCACTGTCTGATAAAAAACTACTGAAAACTATTCTACCTATTTTTATAGTACCGGTGTACATTCCACCCCCTGATAGGGGTAGTTTTTGGATTTTGAGGTGTTGAAATGGTGCTATGTACGAAGAATCGACGCAGAGACTATACGTTAATATACCAACGCGATCGTACCCACATCAAAAACATAGTTGAAAGCTATTTCAATCACGTTCTTATGCATGAAGTACTTTTAACTCCCAATTAGGGGTATTTTTTCAATTTTTCAGTATTAAAAGGGGTTGAAAGAGTAAAATAATGACAAACCCGGTTACAGCATGCATTGACGATTATTATGTGCTTTGTTGCGTCAATTTATGTTCTTTCCTTCAAAAACTACGTTGTGCGCAAAAAAAGGGGTGGATTTTCGGTTTATTTTGGGATCCCTCTTTTTCTAGTGGTCCTTTAATAAGCGGGTATATATGGGAATATAATTTGCATGTTTTACCGCTCATCCATATAAGAAATAACCATTCTTGATCTTTGAATGTTTAAAAATATCTAATATTTCATGAATGTTACGATTATTTGTCAATCGAATAAGAACGTGCGAATACTGGACGTTATTCTACTTGGTCTATTCTAAACATGTATATATGGAGAGACAATATGCATTCTTTACCGTTTATCGGGATCAGAAATAAAGATTGTGAGCTTGCAATAGCTAAAAATATCTAATACTTCGTGAATTTTACGATTATCTGTCACTATAACATGAACGCACGAACACAGGACATTTTTTTATTGGGTCTATACTGAGCAGGTATATATGTGGATACAATATGCATTTTTACCGCTTATTCGGATCAGAAATAACAATTGGCGAGCTTGTAATAGTTAAAAATATATAATATTTCGTGAATTTTACGATTATCTGTCACTTTAACATGAACGCGCGAACACAGGACATTTTCTGATTATGTTTATACTACGCAGGAATATATATGGATACAATATGCATATTTTATCGCTTATCCGGATCAAAACCAATCATTTTTGAGCCTTTGGCGATGACAAATCTACTATTATTCCCTATTTTGGCATATAATGACCTTGCTCGCACTGAAGATATTTTTTTCTAGAATCCATCTTTTTTGGGAGTTATTTTGGCACCTACCAGAAACTTTTTAGCCCTGACCAAAAACGATTGCAAAATTTTTTATTTTGTCGATACGCCCTACTCTATACGCTCTAGAGTATGTATACATAAAATCAGACAAAATGGGTTCACCATTTGGCCTGAATCTTATTTTTGCGACTTACACTCGATTTTCAGGGCCCTTAAATCATAAAGAAGTGTCAAATTAAAAAAAAAAATAAATAAAAATAGATTTTTATCATTTCTTACCGTTTCTACCGTTATTTCTCACTGTTACAACCCAGAAAGTAGCCCAGTCGGGCAGCTGTTGGGCTTCGCAGTTGGGGACCAATTATTAATTGGGCAATCTGGTTGGGCTCCAGTCTGGCCCCAGTCGACTTTTTCACACGGGGAAATTCTTTACAGGACAACATTTTCTTCTCGATTTTCTTCGCCATGTCGATAACATATATTTAAAATTTACAATTAAAATAAGCAATTAAGTTGTTAAATGGGTCATTATAATCTTGTTTTTAATATTGCTACTCACAAAAAGATACTACAGAACGTTTGTCTATAAGCATTCACTTTTTCTTATATTGTTTTTGATTGTATTTGTATTTACATCATAATAGCTAACTATAGTCAACTATCCACAAAGTTATACATATGTACTCGCAACTTGCTTCGTCATTAGAGCGCTACCATTGCGAGTAGTTTCAATTTTCCGAATGTCTATTTCACTTCCGGAAAGTAATATCAAACTATAGAATATAACAATCGCTATAAATGCCACCCTTCCACGACGTGCGCTTTTAGTTCGAAGAAAGGGTAATTATTATTAGCCTTCCGTGAGAAATTGCCGTGTGCACTGTGCAACTTCCTTCGATAGATGTAATAATTAAAATTCATCCCCGTTTATAATGCATCATTCTTCCTGTAGGCCTGTAGGGTATAGACTGAATAACTTATTCTGCTTTTTCGAAGCATCCGTTGTAAGATAATCCTGCCGTACAATTATTACACTTGTGTATCGAATGCACTATAATCTTATATTAGTTTCCTGTATTGTTTTTTTAGAGAAATGGATATATTTGATAGTCGTTATTTTCAAATTAACAGATTGACTCTATCATGTGTCGGTCTGTGGGTTTATCAGTCGCCTGCAAAAAAACGTTTGGCCCAAGCTTTAATTTTCTTGTCACTTACCACAACTTTAATTCCTCAGGTATTTAGAAAAATCTTTTTCATTTAAAGAAATAAATTTTCTGTTATGCTAAATTTCATCTATGTATACTCCTGTATGTCCACAGACTCTCTTATAAGGGTCACCACTTAAAACTCAGAAAAAATTCTCAGTCATTTACCGGTTTCAAAAATATTTTCTGTTTTTTTTTTAAATTCTCCAATGCAACCTTGAAAGTTGAAAAATTATATTTATTTTCTAGTAATAAAACAGGAATTTCCAAATAACCAAATCTAATATATATGCAGAACTATTATAAATATAAAGCAACTATAATTGCAAATCAAACATTCAAAATTTCAATTTCAAACGTTCAATCTTGAACAATTCGTATTTTTAAAAATCAGACGTTGTTTATTTAATTATTTAAATGTGTTGGCTTTCTATTAGAAATTGTGCAGTTATGAACATGTTGATTTCAAACAAAAAAGAAAAGTTGCATGTTTTAAGCAAAAACCTGACCATACGGCGAGGACCGCAGCCACGCTATTGGCCGATACTTCTGACTCACTGATGCAGTTATTGCCCGTGAATGTAAGTCGTTTCTCCGCAATCGCGGGACCTTGCCAAATGATGTGAATAGCTGTCTCATAATCCCTACCGTACAGACGACAGAGTGGACTTTCTGCGAGCCCTATCTTATGTCTGCGATATCCGAGGTTTCCATGCCCAATATACAATTGTGTTAGGACTTTGACTTCGTTCCTTCCGAGCTTGAGTATTTCCTTCGCTCGACCAAGATTTAGCTTTAAACCCATGAGTGATTTGGCCTGTCTACAGCCAGTGGCCAATTCCCACTCATTCTGATGTTCCTCGGTCAACCAACTGTTGATTTCTTTAGTGACTAACATACTGGAAATGCCTACTACTGGCTCGGGTCCAGTAAAGTTTTCAATTGCTGCTAGTTTTGCTACCCTGTCCGATATCTCATTGCCTTTGATCCAGGAATCCAAAGTAGAGTCACTCGATTTTCCGTCGCTAGGTTGTTCAGTGCCTCAGAGCACTCCCATACTATAGCGACGTAGTCGTTCCATTCAGGGCCATTGTAGCAGCCCTGCTGTCTGGGCAGATATGGATGTAGAACTGTGGCGTTGGACCACATCGGGATTCTGAAGCCCATTCCACAACTTCTACGATATACACCGGCTCCTGCCTTCTCCTTGTTTCTGGAGCCATCTTTAAATCAGTTGTCCCCATCACTGGGCAGGTGTGCTTTGCCGTTAACCTAATCCTCCTTCGTGGATAGGCCAACACGATACTTCTTGTCGACGAGAGAGCGAGTGGGTGCTTTGTCCCTAAGTTTGCTCAGGGTCGGCCTACTCGTGATGTCGGTTGGGATTCGCACCGCCGTCGAGATCCTTCCGCCTTTTACCATATTTAATCTCCAGGCCGCCAACCCTGTTAGTGCCCCCAATGCCATTGTGGGTGTCGACTTTGAGGCACCAGTGACGGCTCTTAGAATTAGTCCCCTGATTCTTTCCAGTCGAGACTTCACAGTGGGCAATTCGACCCTGCTCCACCAGACGACCACCGCGAAGGTTAGCCTGGGTTGCAGGATCGCTGTGTAGATCCAAATAAGTGTCTCCGGCTTCAAGCCCCAGCTTTTTACTATGGCTCTCCTCCAGAGTCATAGAGTTGCTACTAGCGTTTTATACTTGTTTTCCAGGTGCTTGTTCCATGACAGCTTCTTATCTAGGATGACTCCTAGATATTTAGCTCGTTCTTTGATTTCCAGTTGTTGTCCTCCCGATTTCAGTATACTCGTGATTCCCCACTTATAACGTCTGGTGAATACAAGCGCATCTGTCTTACTCGGATTGACCGATAATCCAGTCTTCTTTGACCAAGAATCCACTATCCCCTGTGCTTGCTGCATTACTCCGAAGAGCACATCCAGATGCTTAACGCGCACGATAACCAATATATCGTCCGCGTAGCCTATAGCGTGGTAGCCCTGACTCGTGAGCAGATGAAGCAGTTCATCCACTACCAAGCACCACAGCAGGGGCGATAAAGCGCCTTCCTGTGGATATACCGAGTCAACGGTTCCACAAAAAGTGGTATCATCCTTCGTCCTTGTTAGGTTCCATTTGGCCAACATGTGGCAGGTCCATTCTACGACTGCTATAGGCACACCATGTGCCGTCATGGCTGCCCTGATCACCTCTTTGGAGGTTATTGTGGGCTCCTTCGATATCCATAAAGTTTCTAATCGCGAGACATTTCTTCTTCAGTTGTCCTTCGATTAGGTGTACTGCTCCGCTTAGGGCCGTCTCGGTCGAGTGGCCGGCCCTATAGGCGTGTTATTCCTTGTGAAGTGGCCTACTCGACAAAAGCTTGTCGCGGATATATATATATATATATAGCGCTTCCCCAACCGCTGCGTGACCAAGCTGCAGCCGAAGATGAGGAAGCCACATTAAGACCAACCGCGGAAAACAGGCACCTTCTGAGAGATGATCTGCTGCGAGAGCTTTGGCTGATTCAAATCGAAGGCTCAAACCTACGCTGGATCAAAAGACCAAAAGACGCTTACATCAACTGAACAAGAAGATTGGATGGGCAAGACAGAATGCGTCCCGTGTTCAATGTGTGATTGACTACATAACATCCGGTAGACCGTTCACGGAAAGGGTTCGAAAGTTCGCCCAAGAACTGAGGATCTTAAATCACACACTAAACAAGTCAAAGCTGCTGACAATCAAGCAGCATCTTGCTGACAAAATACGGCTGTTATCTAACGCAAGGAGGAGAATACAGAAGAGGGAGAGATGGATCAGGGAGAATCAACAGTTTCTCGCTGACCCATCTCGCCTGTTCAATGATCACCCTGTTTCTGTCAAAAATCCACCCAAGCCCAACGAGGTAGAGACTTTTTGGAGAGAGATATACAAGATCCCAAAAACACTGGAGTTGAAAGAAAATACTGACAATATCATCCGCTTCAAGGAATTTTGCGACAACCTCATAAAATCTGAGGAGGAATGTCCATCAATCACTGCCGAAGAGGTGAAAAAAGCACTTAGAGGAACGAAGAACTTTTCCGGTGCTGGACCAGATTGTATCAAGAACTTCTGGTGGAAGAAGTTTACTTCTACACA
>CAKNWT010330280.1:0-23307 GCA_932066315.1 Andricus coriarius | reverse complement strand
TACGTTAAATTTTCAACAGCCTTAAAATTATGTGAAACACCTTTTATCTCTTGTTTTTTTTCTCCGCAAAATACCAACGTGCTATGAAATAATATAATCCTCTTCTTATTGTTGCCTACCGGACCTTCTTTACGTGTCAGGTCTAGGTCTCCCGCTGCCGGGTACATAGCTCCTGCTATAAGGCTTTCTTCTCCTGACGGATATGGATGTGGAATAGAACAACTTGAATCTATTCGGCTTATTCCTTTCAAGAATCTGCAACGGACATTTGAACTTCGAAGATACACTATTTCTGCCGATAAAGAAATTAGAATGAAAACAGGAACGTCCACTTATAGGCCTATGCAAACACAAGAACAAATAGTATTATCAACATCCGATGGTGATGTCTTTGCCATATTGGCCAGTCATGAGGTTCTTGCTGGAATGTATAAGTATTTTAATCACGATGCAAAACGGTTGAAAATTAATATGGAAAGCGGCGAGATTACTCCATTGACACGAGAGGAAATGGTTGAAATTCCAGTAGGTCCCAACCGGTTAATCATGAGGAATTTTAAAGTAGTGCATGTAAACCCTCGTGCAAACTACAATGCGAACGCTACAAATTACCGATGTCTTTAAGGCACGATAACTAATTCGAAAATAACACGACCATATTGTTTTATTACAGACTCTTATCAACTAAAAATAAACTAAAAATAAACAGAATATATAGTTCCGAGTTTCCTAATTAGAATAGAATATCATTATCATATCTCTGTAGTTCTCTGTAGAAATCAGATTCAAGTGGTCATACATTACATGTATAAGATCATAGAATCTAGCTGCATAGCAACATGTAGCAGTTTGTATAAAAACGTCACACCATGCACTCTTAATTCATCAATGTTTAAGAAATCATACTCACCATTGAAGGTAGTCTGATCCACGAGGTGGAAACTGCCTGTCCTTTTCAGGACTAAGAATTTAATAAACCTTTTCTGCACTGCTTCAAGCTAATTTTCGTGTTTTTTATACATTGTGCCCCACACAGCGGAAGCATATTCAATTTTCGAGCGAACAAATGCATTAAACAATATTCGTCGAATAGACTCTTGCTTAATGTTTTTAGTAGATCTAAGAAACAAACCCAGTACCCTAACAGACAGAAACCTCGCGTAGAACAAAAGGGCAAAAGCTGGCTTGATCTCGATGTTCAGTATGCATAAAGACTGCGAAAGCACGGCCTAAAGTCCTTTGACTAGAAATTTGCTGATTTGCTGACGCATCAAATTCTTATACATGATCAATAAAATCATGATTATAGTTAAATCGGAATCCCAAATCCTTGATGGTCATTACTCTTTCCAAGCCCACACTTGTTATTTGGTAATTATACACAACTCTCATTGTTCCTATTCGGAACGAAAGCGCTTTACATTTGGCTGGATTAGTGGAAAGACCATTTTTATCACACCATTCAAGTATTACGTCAAGATCAGAATGCAGACACTCAGCACTCTCCTAACTATCAGCTACCCTGCAAATTTTAATACCATCTGCAAAAATGGGAATATAGCACCTTAGTTCAACCACTACATCAATCATTGTTTTGAATTAATGACGGAATGGCGTGGGATAGCGAAGGAATCAAGTTCAGTCATGTTAAAGTCAACGAAAATGAACAAGTCAATTTCTCAACGTGATCCTGAACTTCTAAATACCTTGTATCGATTTAATCCAGGATACGAGTCCCCTAGCATGTCCAATACAGCACTCCCTTTGTGCTTTTGATCCCGACGCGAGCGGAGGTAATACCTCATCCGACTCATCACTTCTCACAACGCCAGAAGACGATGGAGTCGGGAAATCACTGAACAAATGATTCAAGCTTAAAGAACCACTGACTTTTAATTCAAGGACTTGAATACCTGAATTCTCTAGAAGAAGCGCAATTTATTTCTAATCGTTGAAACTACCAAAAACAGCCACACCAGACTACACCTTGATTGAAAACTGAACAGAGCAGAAGAAGGGTCCGAGTCTCCTCAACAAAAGAATCCTCACGCTACTACCTGAGTTCCCAGACCACGAAACGGTAGTACGCGAAACTCAAAAACAGAGGGAATACTTTGAGGAGAATAAGGATTGGGCGGTGACCATGTTATGATCAATGAAACCTGAAGGTTAGTCAAAAGAGAAACAATAACATCAAATAAATTTTTAACAATCATGTTAACATTAAATACAATTGGTCCAATCATTACTAACCCCTGAGGAACAACCCAGGTCATAGTGAACACGTGAGAGGAGTTACCACCATACTATACAATATGAGCTCTATTAGACAAATGGTCCATGACAAGATTAACAAGATTCTTTGGTTAATCTAAAGCTAGTGGGTTTTCCATTACAATATGCTGACTAATACTATCAAAAGCCTTCGCCAGGTCCAAGTAAATAACATGAACTTGTTTGTCTACCTGAATAGCTAAATTTACAAATTAAGTTAGCACGGCCTAATTAGTTACCGTCGATCTCTTTGGTGTGAATCCGTGTTGAATTTCCGACATGTGCGGTGCAGAAGCTCGCTGCAGAGTTTTAACAATTGAGAGTTCAAAAACTTTGGCTTTTTTTTTGGTTTTTTCGAGAGAAAAAACATGGTTTACAATGCTAAATTGAAGACCCTACATGGCGGCTCTGCAGGTGATCAGAAAGTTTTTTAATCAAAAAAGGAGGGATCCCATCTACCCCAGCAGCGGGGGAATTCTTCAGAGCGTTACAAGCACTTTTAACGAAGGTTTCTTTCTCATTTTGAGTCCTGACCTGAAGCTCCTCGTTGACTTGTTTGTACTCCTTCCGATGTTGAATGTCGTAACTTGATCTTTAACTTCATCTACAATTGATTGAACTTGGGCAGATTTCATTCCCATTTCATTTACTTGGGCCGGAACATTATCAAGTTTGGTTGTGATCGCATCCACTATAGAATTGACACCCTCAATCGGCACCTGAACATTGGAGAGGTCAGGACAGAGTTCATTATGATTGGCAGATCAGGATTCACTTAAGCATTACCCAATCATATCTGACACTATATTCTGATCCATGTTATTGTTCCGAAGATAGCCTGAATAAGAACCACAGCACCTAGCAAATCTACCATCTGAAGAGCACCTCAACTTCTCTGCCGATTCGAGATGATAAACAGCATCACAGCATGTACATCTTCTCCAACATCATTGACAGGCTTTCTACACTTCGCGTGACTGCATATATTATCATATTGAGAGTTAGTTTGCAATAAACTGTCATTAGGAATGTTCACTGCTCCAAATGTCATGTTTACAAACACAGAAACCTACCGGTCTGCTACTGGTAACAGCTGTTCTTTGGGTGAAAAAGTTCTTCAGTCAGGTGGTATAACTTTCAAGAACTATGAAACTGGAAATCAACACAATCGATCTAAGGTAACTCCTTAAATAACAGAAATTCTTAACTTCATTTCGGACTAGATGGAATCAGAAAATTTATAAATTGAAAATTAATCATTTCTGAAAAAAGATCTTTCTCCTTCGCTCCGGTGGGATTCGAACACCAAGTCTTCGGAAGACGAGTTACCTCAGATTGATATTGTTGATTTCCAGTTTCATAGTTCTTGAAAGTTATCTACATATGATGGATCGTTACCAACTCCGATGATAATACAGATTCCATCTAGTTTGAAAATTGTTTCTTTACTTCACCAAATCCATGTAACACTTTTTAAAACTTGCGAAGAAATTAATAAAAATACAATATTATTTTTTTCATCTGAGGTTAAATTTTGGCATAACATTGATATCAGTGATAAAAGTTTTATCCAATTAAGGAACATAATTTTAATCCCTGAGACTGGCACTAATGAAATGTAAATATCTCAAATTGACTCGAGCCATATAATCTATGAGATAAAGACTATAAGATATATTATTACATGTATCAGTTTTTCTTATTCTTAGAAAAAATGAGGATCGTTTATACTCTCGTCTTTATCTTGGCAATTATACTTAATTCTATTGGTGAATATGATAGAATAATAATATATCTATAATTTTTTAAATATTGTTAAGCTTTCCGCAAATGAAACTTTGTGCCACGTAATAATTCATCACGAGAAATTATAAAACTTTGCCTTCATTAATTGTTTAATTCTTCTGAAATAACTCTTCTGTAAAATAAAATTGAGAGCTCTGATTCATTTTCTTACAATTTTCATTTTCTCATCCTCGGAAGATTCTTTTTTGAATTCATTTTGAACTCATTGATTTTTTGGAAAATCGATAACTACGTTCTGTTTCTGTGAGAGCTTTACATCCATATGCTACGGGTAAATTTTGTTGTGGCAAAACTGCGCCCAAACCATTTGTAGAAGCAACTACAGTTTAAGTTATAGGTTTTTTAACATCATAATATCTCCAAAGCACATAGTTCATTAAACCTCTCCAAATCCACTAATGATTCGATATTTTATTGTACTATATTGATCTGAAACGTATGCTTTCTCCTATACACACCTATCGTACTATACTTATGTCAGGGAAGATAAGCAAGAACAATGTTTATTTGTGTTTTTTGTTACCGATTCTACGTTCTTCTTTACTTTACTGATTTTCCCGAAATTCATTTAATTTTTAACAGCTCCAAAATTTATCTGAAACACTTTTAATCCTTTTTTCCGTGCGAGATATTAACGTACTTTAAAAAAACTTTAATCCTCATTTCTTTGTTGCAGAGTTAAGCTCACAGTTTGAATGTTTACCGAATGGCGCCCCTATTCCTGGCGTTCCTCGTGCCGGACCTTCTTCTTCTTCTGAAAAACATTTACCTGAGAGATCTCTTGCTCCAGCCGAATCATCTCTTCATGCCAGGTCCAGATCGCCTCCTGCCAGCTCTAGGTCACCACTTATAAGGCTTCCTTCTTGTGACGGATTGGGATGTGGACTTGAACAACTAAGATTTATTCGGCTAATTCCCAGAGAGAATCAGCAGCTGGTTTTCGAACTTCAAAGCTACACTTTTGATGCAGATAAACGAATTAAAATAAGACCAGGAGGAAATAAGTATATACCTGTGCCAACCCAAGAACAAATTGTATTATCAACATCCGATGGTGATATCCTTGCATTATTGGAAAGTTCTAACATTCTTAGTGGAGTGTATTTATATATTAAGTCTTCTATGAAACGGATAAAAGTAAATAGGGAAAGCGGCATGATTACCCCACTGACCCACGAAGAAACGCTTTTAATTCCAGTAGGTCCCACCCGCACAATAAAAAATAATTTCAGAGTAGAGCATATAAACCCTCGCGTAAACAATTAAACTCTACACTAATAATTGAATTAAGAATATTTAAACCTACAAAATATCTTATATGTGATCCGAAGTAGGATCGAAATCTTAAATGTAATTGGCAATTTTATTAAACAGTCAATGTATTATGGTTCTCGAGGCTTCAATATTTCTTCAATGCCCCAGCCAGTCTATTGCAGAAACAGATAAGAAAAATTCCTTGCCATTCTGTTACGAAAATATTTTTGAGGAAATATGAGGGTTCTGTCGAAAATTATCTACACGGCTAACGCGTACGACACTAAAAATTACTGATGTCTTTAAAAGACGACCACCAACTCGAAAATAACATGAGAATTTTTTTTTAATCAAGGAAAGCTTATGAAATTTAACGCCGAAGGATCCCAAGTGAAGATATTTCTGACTTCTTGAAGAGGACATAACATGTGAGAAGTTAAAAAAGATTCACGAATTTTTCGAATTATAGACGCAATCTTTGAGATGTTATCTTTTATCTTTAATCAGAGCTGATAAAACTAATTAAAGAATAAAATTAGTATAGAAAATAATGCCAACAACAAGTTTTATGGTTTTTAAATAAATTAACTTATATCACATTTTTAAAACATTTCGTACCAGACCAAATCCAAACCAATTATGATTTGATACTAACAATTAGGGGAGCGAATCTGCGAATTAGGGGACCTCGTATCTGCGAAAAGTTGAATCAATTCAACGTCAATACCAATTGCTTCAGCTTCCAATTTCGGATTGTCAAAGAAACCTCTTGCAGGGTTTTCATCGTTTTTACTAACATGATCCTGTTTTACAAACTCTAGAAGAATTCCTAATTTTGATCCTGGACCATCTTGAACGATCTTTTTGCGCGAATCTTACAATGCCCTGTCATCACCTGTAGGATAAGATTGTTTTAAATCTAAATTGTGCGAAATTATGACTTGTTTAGCTGTGGACTTCATCTCGGCAATTTGTAAAATAAGTACAACTAACTAAAAAAACGAGCATTAACCATGGTTACAATTTTCACGTAGACAGTGCAAGGTCGATATATGAATTCCGTTAACGGAAACTACAAACTTGATATAAACATAGGTTATTCGGTGCATGACAAATCAGGCAGGATAAAATAATTAAATCCTAACACTCCTCCTTAATTATTTTCTCCGAAGCTGTTCAAAGGTCTTACGGGTCAGTGGTGTTGTCAGAATGTCAGCTAGCTCATCAGAGCTCTTTACATGTTTTACGTCAACTGGTTCTCCAATATGTTCTTCGACGAATTTGCTTAAAATGTCAATATGCTTCCTACCTTTCGTTATCTTGTCTTCATGAGTATTTTGAAGCATTTGTATTGCAGACTTGTTATCAACATACAATGTTGTTGGTTGATACAGAGCTAAACATCCAAGTTCGTTTCCAATTCGCCTGATCCAGCAGATGTCATCAATTGCAAAAAACTGCTGCTCGATATTCAGCTTCAGCAGTTGACGTTGCTTCAATACGTTTTTTAGCGAACCAAACAATAGGAATCCGTATATGCTATGAGCTTAGCATCTCCATTAAAAAAGATTCCATAGTGAACAGTTCCTTTCAAATATTGAAATATGCGTTTGCTCATCATTAAGTGGCTTATCATAGGCTTGCTACAAAATCGACTTGAATAGATCACAGCAAGGCTGATGTTAGGACAAGATATTGTAGCCAGGTATAATAGACTTCCTATGGCTTCATGGTAAGGTTCGGACTATTGGAGTAGACACAGGATTAAAGGAATCAAATTTCAACCGCTTTAAGATTTTCTTCGTGTGATTTGGCTGGTTAACAAAAATTCCATTCGGGTCATTATGTATTTGCATTCTGAGATACGACAGACGATCATTGGTTGCAGTTTCAAATGGAACTTAAAATTTTTGTTTTAGTCTGTTCAAAATTTCAATCATATAATTTCGATTTATTGCAGCCACAAGTCCATCATCAACGAATAAGGCAATTATCATACTTCTGTCTTCGTTGTAATAGACACAGGGGTCGTCGTCTGTGTTGTCAAAAAATTTGAAAATTTCTCGTTCAAGTTCTTCGGGGCTTGCTTTTGTCCACAAAGACTTTTATTTAATTTGCAGCCACAATCAGTATCATCGTTAAATCCTTCAGACTAACACATGAAAATGTATTCTTTGAGATCTCCGTCAGATGATTCATCAGATTCATGAGAATCAGGGTTGTCAGTCGGATGAACATCAGTCGAATTTTATGGGTCGGACAATTTGATTTTTTGGAATCATTCTTTTCAGACTTTTCATTTTTCTGGTTACTACTTTCACCATAACCAATCCAATTTTAGTCCTAAATAATCTACCTGTAATCCCAGATAATCAACTTTTAATCCACAGCAATCCAATTAATTTTGCTAATACAGATAATCTAAGGCACTTCAGATTCATCCGCGGTAAACACCACCGCTGGATTGCATTCTAGGAGTTGTTTCTTGTTTTTAATATATTTCAATTATACATTATGAGTAAAAATGATAAAAACTGAAAAAAAATATTCAAAAATTCTTTTTTCACTTTAAGAAATCCATGTAGCACTTTTTAATACTTACGACGAAAAAATTAATGGATGTATAATATGTATAGGGCAGGTTGTAAATACTTTAATCTTTTGTCAACGAAAAAGTTTTCCTGTTCAGTCTTTCTATATGTGGTAAAATCTTGGTATAGCATTGATATCAGTAATGTTAGTTTTAGCCGATTTAGTAAATAAATTTTTCACGACACTCATTTTTTTAGTGCCGTGACGTCTCGCCACCTAGTAATAGGGGAGCTTACAGCCGTAAATGTCTCAGAAGAATACGCTTGATGCAGATAATATTCGAGATAACGACTATAAAATATAATTATTATAACCCTAATCAGTTTTTCTTATACATACAAAAAATGTGGATCGTTTTTACTCTGGTCTTCCCCTTGGCAATTATCCTTAATTCTATTGGTGAATATAATAGAATAGTAATAATATATCTGTAATTTTTAAAATATTGTTTAGATTTCCGAAAATGAAACATTGTACAACGCAATAATTCAACCCAAGAAATCGTGAAATATTGCCTTCATAAATTGTTTCACAATTTGAAAATTCTGCTCAAATAAATATAGTACTCTTTTGTAAAATAAAATTTAGAGTTCTGATATATTTATTTAGAAGTTGTATTTCTTTATTCTCGGAAGATTCTTTTTTGAACTCATTTTAAACTGATTAATTTTTTTAAAAACGTTTCTAGAGGCTTTTGATCATTTTTTAAATCTGCATCTCGAATTTCACTAATAATTCGATCTTTTATTGTACTATCACTGACAACACACCTCCGCGGTATCATGAACATTATGTTTTTTGTTGAAATTGGAAATATTTTATTAAAAACGAAGTTAAGTACGAACAGTATTGCACAGTGGATGCGATTGGGATACAGAGTGTAAATCTTTCTACGAGATTATAAGTCAGTTCGTTTATCTTTGTTAGAAATGTGCTACACGTGAATTCTATATTGACTACGTTACATAGTAGTTGGCCTAGATTCTTTAAATTTTTAACCGCTTTAAAATTTATCTAAACCACTTTTAATCTTTGTTTTCTGTGCGAGATACTAACGTATTAAAAAAAATGTAATCCTCTCTTTCTTGTTGCAGAGTTAAGTTCGCTGTTCGAATGTTTACCTAATGGGGCCCCTCTTTCTGCTGTTCCTCGTGCCGGACCTTCTTCTTCTTCTTATTTTCAAACACATTCACCTGAGAGACCTCTTGCTCCTGCCAAATCTCTTCGTATCAGGACTAGATCTCCTCCTCTCAGGTCTAAGTCGCCACCCATAAGGCTTCCTTCTTCTGACGGATTGGGATGTAGACTTGAACAACTAAGATTTCTTCGGCTAATTCCCAAAGAGAATCAGCAGGTGATTTTCGAACTTCGAAGATACGCTTTTGATCCGGATGACCGAATTAAGCTGAGAGCAGGAAATAAGTATAGGCCTATGCCTACCCAAGAACAAATTGTATTAGCAACATCCGATGGTGTTATCCTTGCAATATTGAAAAGTTCTAACATTCTTGCTGGAATGTATAAATATATTCATCATGATATGAAACGGATGAAAATAAATATGGAAAGCGGCACGATTACCCCACTGACCCACGAAGAAACGCTTATAATTCCAGTAGGTCCAACCCGCACAATAAAAAATAATTTTAGAGTAGTGAATGTAAACTCGCGTGTAAACAGCTAAGTTGTACCCTAATAATTAAATTAAGAGAATTTGAACCTACAAAATACACTTTTTGTGATCTGAAGTCGAATTGACGTCATTCATGTAACTGGAAATTATATTTAAAAGAAAATGTATCACCGACCCAGCTATTCTTTTTTGGAAACATATAAAGAAAGATCCGTTTCATTCCCTCACGAAAATCTTTGATGGGTTTATAAAAAGTAAGTCTAGGCTAATAGAATTCAATCATAGTATTTACTTACTGTTTAATTTTAAATGAGTATAAAAACCATTCTTATCAACATTTATAAGCCTTTCAAACTTTTAGTCCGCAGGTGGAAATTAATTTTGAAAATCTGACTAATGATTCGTAATCAGCGACCAAAAAACCCCGGTTTCTGATTTTCACCAAAATGCATACATCTTTCAAATTTTTCCTCCGCAATATATATAATTTTTAAAATGTAACTTAGTAACAATATCATAGACATAAAGCAAAAATATTTACACATTTAAAAATTTGATTCAATAAAGGTGGGCAGATATAAAACTAAGTTTTTTTCGAGAAAAAAAAACTACCTAACTTTGGTCGCTTGCACTGCTGCCGCCATATTGAATTTTTAAGTCGCAGCAGCAGATTGGTATTCAGCTATCCCTAAACCAAATAACTAAATAAGTATATGGGAGGTTGGATCGAAAGTTTTCTGGTAGTCAATCCAGGCCATCGACAGGGAGCGCTAATTGACTGCTGCATCTTTTCAGACGCACCTCTCAATTAGCAGGTTTTCCAGGCAGCCAGGTACACTTTTTTCCAGCCACGTTGTTCGTAAATTTCTCTCACAGACTCAATTCTTCGAAAAACCCTGTCGTATAGGACAGCTGAAGGATCTTATACAGCGTGTTAAAACAAGTCATTTGCCTGTAATTCTCTGGGTAGGACAAGCCGATTTTTTGCGGTAGGAGCATAGTGTGTTTTAACATCAGTCACTGCGGAATGGGCGTCTTCGAACTTGTACACTTCTCTCCAAAAAGTCTCTACCTCGTCTCGTTCAGTGTGTGATGATAGATCCTCAGTTCTTGGGCGAACTTTCGAACCCTTTCCGTGAACGGTCTACCAGATGTTATGTAATCAATCACACATTTCTTCTTGCTTAATTGATGCAAGCGTCTTTTGGTGTTTTGATCCATCGTCAGTTTTAGCTTTCCATTAGAATCAGCAAAGGCTGTCGACGCACCAGAAACTGAACAATTGCTGGTTCAGAGGTCGGAATCCTCCGAGATATCCTCACGAAGGAAGGTATCCGTTTCAGCCAGGTCTTAGGACTTAGGAGGAACCTGGATGTTTATGTTACTTTTTGTCCTGAAATCGCAATCATCTCTAAGGAGATGCCTTCTTTCCGCGGTTGGTCTTAATGTCGCTTCCTTTTCTTCGCCTGCGACATGCTCATACAGCGGTCGGGGAAGCACTCCACATACATATTCCTTTGTCAAGAGGCAGGCAGCTTGATTTCGCAAAGACTGATGCGAAACGCGCTGAAGCTCTAGGCGTCGTCGTGTATCCATCTAAATTATTTTCAGCATCCCGAACTCTAGGGTGATCGGAACTGTTTGCCGACTCAAAAATTTGCGTGGTACAAAAACTTTATAGAGGGGCGTGAAAACGTACAGAACACGCCTCGTACTCGCCGCCCAGAACGAGTGTCACGGGAGGGGGGGGTGAAAAGTTGGTGCCCGCACGGACTTTCTAGGATCATGAAGGGTTTGTGCTCGTTGATTTTCTTCACGAGTGGAAAGCGGAAAAGGCTGAGAACTATTGTAAGCTTTTGGACAAACCTAAGGTAGCCTACAAGTCCAAAAGACGGGTCATCCCAATCCGCAGTACGCTAGGCCTCATACTGCCACTCAAACTCTAGCAAATCTGCAGGAACGGCACTGGAGTTTTCTTAAACATCCTGCCTATATCCCTGATCTCTCACCCTGTGACTACCATTCGTTTTGACTACTGAAAGAGGTGTTGGGAGATCAACGTTTCAACACCGATGAGGATGTAGAGTGCTTCCTGCGCAAATGGCTTCAGACCTAACCACCTTCGTTCCATGATACTGAAATTCAGAAGCTATTAATCCAATGGGAAAAGTGCCTTAATTGTAGTGGACTGTATTTAGGCGACGTTATAAGTCCAAAATCCACTTCGTCGTTTAACGTAGTTTTAAAATGAATTCTGCTCACTCTTTTCTTTTACTTTTCTTTCACTTCTCACTCGCTGCTTCCTCCTTGCTGTCACTTTACGTGCTGCTCGTTGCGGTATAATAAAGTTCTATTTTACTGCCTCTCCGCGGGAGGGAAAAGTGTACTTATTCTGACTAATTAAATCCAATGTATTTTTACCTATCATTTTATATTAGGTTTCTTAAATAAAATCTGATTAAGAAAAAGCGCGAAACTGCAGAGTTGCTTTAAAAATTATTCATAATTTTATGAGGGAAATGACTCTAGTAATTCGCTGAACAGCTGACTTATACGAAATGGTGATCGAGGGTAATTTGAATAATCCAAGTAGTTCAGTGCAATCCGGCTTCATCCGCTTGTAATCCAAACTAATACACATGTAACCCCAGGTAATCCACTCTTGATTCACATGTAATTTCTTGTAATCCACTTGTAATCCTAGATAATATACGTGTAATTCCAGGTAATCGAGTTGTAGTCTTAAATAATCCACCTGTAATCCCAGATAATCTACTTTTAATCCACAGCAATCCAATTAATTTTGCTAATTCGGATATCAGAAGGTACTTCAGATTCATCTGCGTTAAAGAACTTCCGCTGGATTGCATTTTTAGGTGATGTTTCTTGTTTTTAATATATTTCAGTTAACGGCGTGTTTCATGCTTATGGTCTGAATGTAAAAATGGCGTGCATTGAACGATGTGAATGAAGATGCACGAAATGGCTGTTTTTTATAGTGCCGTGCCGTTACAATCACGAAAAGGGCTCTTTTCATAAGCATTCACAATTTCACAATAGTTGAAATGGAGATAGTCAGATTCTAGTTAGATGAAGACAGAGATAGGTCAATGTTTTCAGCGATAACTGTAGCGCGATCGTCTCGAAACCTACTAATAGGGGAGCTTACAGCCGTAAATATCTCAGAAGAATACGCTTGACGCAGATAATATACGAGATAACGACTATAAAATGCATTTATTATAACCCTAATCAGTTTTTCATATTCTTACCAAAAATGTGGACCGTTTTTACTCTGGCCTTACACTTGGCAATTATCTTTAATTCTATTGGTGAATATAATAGAATAGTAATAATGTATCTATAATTTGTAAAATTATAAAATAGTGTAAAATATTGTTTAGATTTCCGATAAGGAAACTTTGTACAACGCAATAATTTAACCTTCCTTACCTCCGTGTAACTTTCGTCTAGATTCGTTCAATTTTCAACCGCTTCAAAATTGATCTAAAACACTTTTAATCTTTTTTTTCTGTGCGAAATACTAACGTATTTAAAAAAGAACTGCAATCCTCTCTTTCTTGTTTTAGAGTTCAGTTCGCTGTTCGAATGTTTACCTAATGGCGCCCCTATTCCTGGTGTTCCTCGTGCCGGACCTTCTTCTCCTTCTTCCCCTGAAAGACATACACCTGAAAGAATTCTTGCTCCTGCCGAGCCTTCTCTTCGTGCCAGGTCTAGGTCGCCTTCTGTCAGGATCAGAGCTCCTCCAATAATGCTTCCTTCTTCTGACGGATTGGGATGTGGACTTGAACAACTAAGATTTATTCGGCTAATTCCCACAGAGAATCCGGAGCAGATTTTCGAACTTCGAAAATACACTTTTGATGCAGGTGGCCGAATTAAACTGAAAACAGGAAATAAGTATAGGTGTATGCCTACCCAAGAACAAATTGTATTAGCAACATCAGATGGTGATATCCTTGCAATATTGGAAAGTTCTAACACTCTTGCTGGAATGTATAAATATATTGATCATAGTATGAGACGGATGAAAATAAATATGGAAAGCGGCACGATTACCCCACTGACCCACGAAGAAACGGTTGTAATTCCAGTAGGTCCCACCCGCACAATAAAAAATAATTTTAGAGTTGTGAACGTAAATTCGCCTGTAAACAACTAAGCTCTGCACTAATAATTGAATTAAGAAAATTTAGATCTACAAAATACACTTTTTTTGATACCTATCCATTTAATGCTCATTTCGCCAGATCCAGTAAAAAATTTAAAGTGTAAAAAAATGCTTGGTTTTAAATGAGTAACAATATCATAGACATAACATGAAAAGATTTACACATTTAATCATTTGATTCGATAAAGCTGTGCAGGTATGAAATTAAATTTTTTTTCGAAAAAAATGAAACTACCCAACTATAGGATGCAAATGGAATCTTATATGGTCCTAACTGATTTCGAATAGGATTCTTATTTTAAACTGGTTTCCGACCTATCTTATTCGGTACTTATGTTCTTTTATTAAATTTTTCTAACAGGATCTAAGTGGATACAATGCGGTATTCTTTTACTTGGCATATTATTAAGTACAAAATTGTTTCTCTCACAGATTCTATGAGGTATTTTATTGGACCTTTGGAACGAAATTTCCCGGATTAAAATTCGGAGCGATGTATTTTAAGCGGATCTAATAGGTACCTATTGGAATCTGCTCTATTCCAAAAGCCACAAGTACGAAATTGCTTCCCTAAAAGATTCTATCAGGTATTTTATTGGACCTTCGGAATTAAATTATTCGGATTAAAATTCGCAGTGATGTGTTTTAAGCGGCTCTAATAGGTCCCTATTGGGATCTGCTTTATTCGAAATAAAAGTACGAAACTGCTTCCCTGACAGATTCTATTAGGTATTTTATTGGACCTTCTGAATGAAGTGATTCCGAAAAAAAATCAAAGTGATGTTTTAAGCGGTTCTAATAGGTACCTATTGGGATCTGCTTTATTTGAAGTACTCGAAGTAAGAAATCGTTTTCCTGTAAGGTTCTATTAGGTACTCGAGTAGACCATCAGATTCAACCCTACTAAAAATACCGCTTAAGTAATTATTAGAAACCGTTTAATAGTACGTTGGAACCACTTGCATTTCGATATGGTTCTAAATAGTTCTTAAGAGTTTTTTTATTTCAATTTGGATTTTACCCGGTTGTAACTTGTAGCCAATGTTCTTTCATAACTTAAACATATTAGTGAAATTCGATTCGAGGGAGAGGGAGAGGGAGAGGGAGACCTCTGGTCTCTGACACACGAACAACGCGTGTGTCAGAACCTAGCATTACACTTTCGATCCATGATGTCACTCGACTCAGGCGCGACTTCCTATGCCGAGTTCTAAGATGTTTACACAGAAAAAATATTGTAATCTTTTCTTTTTGGTTGCAGAGTTAATTTCACAGTTTGAATGTTTACCTAGTGGCGCCCCTATTCCTGGTGTTCCTTGTACCGGACCTTCTTCTTCTTCTTCTTCTAAAATACATTCACCTAAGAGATCTCTTGCTCCAGCCAAATCGTTTCTTCGTGCCAGGTCCAGGTCGGCTCCTGCCAGCTCAAGGTCGCCACTAATAAGGCTTCCTTATTCTGACGGATTAGGATGCGGACTTGAACAACTAAGATTTTTTCGGCTAATTCCCAAATATAACCAGCACCTCAAATTCGAACTTCCAAGGTACACCTTTGATGTAGATACACGAATTAAAATGAGAACAAAAGGAAATAAGTTTGTGTCTATGCATACCCAAGAACAAACTGTATTATCAACATCCGATGGTGATATCTTTGCAGTATTGGAAAGTTCTGACATTCTTGTTGGAATGTATAAATATATTCATCGTAGTATGAAATGGATAAAAATAAATATGGAAAGCGGCATGATTACCCTAGTGACCACCGAAGAGATACTTGTAAGTCCAGTTGGTCCCACCCACTCAATAAAAAATAATGCAAGATTACTGAATGTAAGCACGCGTGTAAATAACTAAGCTCTAAACTAATAATGAAATTAGGAGAATTTAAATACACAAAATATACTTTTTCGATCAGAATCCGGATGGACGTCATTCATGTAACTGGTAATTAGATTAAAAAGTAAAACCCATGTATTCTTTTTCGGACACAGGTAAAAAAGATCCTTTTTATTCCCTTAGGAAAATATTTTATGGGTTAATAAATGACATCAACGTCATTCATGTAACTTGTAATTAGAATAAAAAGTGAATGTATTACCGGCCTGGCCTGTCTTTTTCGGCATCTTCCAGACTACCAGTTGTTTATTCTAGTAGTCTAGATTAATAGTATTCACCCTTCAAAAAACGTGAAATTGAAACGTATTCAAAAGTATTGCACTTTGAATGAGATGTTGTCGTAAATGCTTGAATGGACGGACCAAAATAATTATTTTGTTCCTGAACAGGCAGTTTTCGAAGGCCATTCATATTATTTATTTGATTTGGCGTAGCCCAACATATATTAGTAGATTATAACTCATGAGAAATGGTATACACTTTTCTTTTTATCATAACTAAAGTGAGTAAGTATAATGAGAATACACTTCAGTAATTGTCTTTGATGTTTCTTTCGTAAACAGAAATTATATGGTCTTGCATAATCTTGCTGAAGACGGTCAATTATTCCTCGACAATTCTTCTCTATCTGAAGATGTGGTGTTAAGAGGTACATACGATATCATGCATACGGATGTATCACTCTTCATTGAATTTCGAAAAAATCTGACCACCCCTGTTTGAATTGTTGCTGACCCGTAGAATCATCCAAACCCCATTTTCCACGAAGTACTACTGTACCATTATCATTTATTTTATTTTATTCTTTGGTTAAAATTTCAACCGAAGATTTAAAGATTCTTCTGAGTCATTTACCTCGGCACTTTCTTCTACAATATCTGTAGAGATAGCTTCTAGCGTAGTCCAACCGATGTATTCTAAGACAAAGCTTTTACTGCAAGTGCACTTATCTATTTCATACAAATATTTTTGTAAGAGAAATCACACTGATTCGCAGTCACCGGATATTGAGCGTTGAGAACATAAAATTATTTGAAAAATAGATCAACAGCGGCTTCCAAACTGCTCATGAGATACTTACGTCCAATAATACAGACCTCTGGATCTGCTAAAGCCTAAAACAAAGAAAATTCAAAAGCTTATTAATTAACCTATTCAGTAAACTTTATATTAATATATGTATGAAATATTATTTTTGAAATTATCTTCAACCGACGTGAAGATGAAGAATAAATGCCTTAGCGATTTCTGGTCTGGAAGACTTCTTTACTTTATCAGCTGCGGATGTCTTGTGATCCTGATTCTGATAACGTGATAATACTTTTTTCGTCTTCTTCTTGGTACATTTATTTTCTTTGGTTTCACTGGTCGATTCACCATTTTCCTCGTCTGTTCTCAGATTGTTTTTGATTCTCTCTTCTCCTACGCATCCGCTACTTTTTTCTGTCACAGTCTTCGGATTAAACACAATAAACCTTAATTATTCCCGCTGGGTGAAATTTAACCCAAAAATTTTTCGAGCTCCTCGTAGAGTCCCTAAATGGAATATTTTTTTCAAACATTCCATTAAAGAAAATTAAAAAAGACGCACTAACAGAAGATAGTGAATTAGTCCTACTCGGGATACCACTAAAAAAAACGTGCCAAACACTCGACCGCCTGGGTGGTATTGAAATGAGTATTTATTCCTATACAAATTTGAGTTATAAAGCCTTTGTTAAACCAAAATTTGTTGTCCACATGCGAGTGTCTCGCTCACTCCAATTACTATACATTCACGCTTCTTGATGAATGAGAAAGACAGATGACCTTCTTTCTGCCGGGCCAGTGTTCTGAGGCCCCTATTGTTATGAAATGAATACTTTTTCCCATCAATTTGTATACGGTGGCAACTACCATTAAATCTTGAAGTATTTGTAAAAAACGTTTGAAATTACTTTAAAGTTTCAAAGGTGAATGTTTGTGTATGAATTTGTTTACAACCATCAGAGTTTTCATGATAAGAATATGTACATTCTTTTCTTTATCTTGTGACCTGAGACCAACAATATTTCGTAATAAGCGATTTTTTCTCTGTCTAGTAATTCCGTGAACCGTTTGGTTATGTGAACTGGTAATCCACGGTAATCCGAATAATTTAACTAATTCAATGTAATCCGGCTTCCTCCACTTCTAATCCAAAGTAATACGCTTGTAATCCCAGATAATCAACTTTTAATTCACAACAATCCAATAAATTTGGCCTTCCACTTGATATGCAATATACTATTATTACTTAAAACAGACACTAATGAAATGTAAATATCTCAGAAAAATACGCTTGACGCAGACAATCTACGAGATAACGACTATAGAATATAATTATTATTACCCTAATCAGTTTTTCTTATTCTTAGAAAAAATGTGGATCGCTTTTACTCTGGTCTTCCCCTTGGCAATTATCCTTAATTCTATTGGTAAATATAATAGAACAGTAACAATATATCTATAATTTTTCAAATATTGTTAAGCTTCCCGAAAATGAAACATTGTCTGACGCAATAATTCAACTAGAGAAATTGTAACATATTGGCTTCATAAATTGCTTCACGATTTGAAAATTCTGCTCCAATAAATATAGTAGGCTTCTGCAAAATAAAATTTACACTTCTGACATATTTGTTTAGAATTTTCATTTCTTCTTTTTCGGAAGATTCCTGTTTGAACTAATTTTTTTCAACTCATAACTGTTTTGTGCTTCTTTGAGAGCTTTACATCCATATGCTACGGGTAAATTTTGTTCTGGCAATACTGCGCCTAAACCATTTTTAGAAGCAACTATACCTAAGAATAGCAGGTTTTTAACATCATTATATCCTAAAACTACATAGTTATTTAAAATTTTCTTTTAAATTAAGTAAAGCTTTTTCTGAGTTAGCATATTGGCTATTTCTGCTGCCTCGCACATGTTTATCATGAAGAGCTGTTAACAGTTGTTTGCAAATAACAAATCACTGACTACAAACGTCCGCCCAGCTGACAACGTTAATTTGTGTATTTTTTCTGTGCGAAATAATGTCGTATTTAAAAAAAACTGTAATCCTCTCTCTCTTGTTACAGAGTTAAGTTCGCAGTTTGAATGTTTACCTAATGGCGCCCCTCTTTTTGGTGTTCCACGTGCCGGACCTTCTTCTCCTTCTTCTTCTTCCGAAAGACATTCACCTGAGAGATATCTTTCTCCTATCGAATCTCCTCTTCGTGCCAGGTCTACGTCGCCATCAATAAGGCTTCTTTATTCTGACGGATTAGGATGCAGACATGAACAACTAAGATTTATTCGGCTAATTCCCAAATATTATCAGCACCTCAAATTCGAACTTCGAGGGTACATTTTTGATGCAGATGAACGAATAAAAATGAGAACAAGAGGAAATAGGTATGTGCCTATGCATACCCAAAAACAAAGTGTAATATCAACATCCGATGGTGATATCTTTGCAGTATTGGAAAGTTCTGAAATTCTTGCTGGAATGTATAAGCATATTGATCGTAGTATGAAACGGATCAAAATAAACATGGAAAGCGGCAAGATTACCCCACTGACCCACGAAGAAATGCTTGTAATTCCAGTAGGTCCCACCCGCCCAATAAAATGGAATTTTAAAGTAGTGAATGTAAAACCTCGTGCAAACAACTAAGCTCTATACTAATAAATAAATTAAGATTATTCAAACCTACAAAATGTATTTTTTTGTGATCCAAAGTCGGATCAACGTCATTCATGTAACTGGCAAATTGATTAAAATGTGAATGTTATATCTGCCCAACTACTCTTTGTCGGAACAAGATTCTTTCCATTCCCTTCTAAAAATATTGTATGGGTTTATAAATTTAGGTGAGAGAACCTAATAAATAAGGCATCTTCCAGGTTAATGGTTGTTCGGTCTAGTAGTTTGAACTAATATTATTTACCCTACAAAAAACGTCTGATTGAAACGTATTCAAAAGTATTGCACTTTGAATGCGATCTTGCCGAAAAGCAGATTTCTAGAAACCGTCTTTTAAGGTCAGCGATACCTAAACCTTCGGTATAACAAGTTTTATTATTTTTAATTGAAATTTGATGCGATTGCAGGTTTTTGATGCCGTTCTTGCCGAATTGACACACTCAGCGGTCCGGTTGATTTGAAGCAACGCCATTCCCAAATGTAGTAATAATGATTCAACTCAAGTGTCTAATTAATGAAGACCATCCCACGATATATGATATAATTTAATTTGTTCAACAGCAATAGGAATGGTTGTTTTCGATATTTTTTATGCTAATATTATGGCCGACCCAAGATGGCGGACGAAAAACTTAGGCAATGTTTGTGAAAATCTGTACCCGGGCTTTTTTTGAGACGCTGATTATGAATCTTGTTTACGGAAGACGGTTGATTATTCCTCGACAACACAGCTTCATTTGAAGATGTTCTGTTAAGAGGTACATACGATATCCTGAATACTTAAGCATCACTATTAACTGAATTTTCGAAAAACCTTACCATCCCTGTTTGAATTAATGCTGACCCGTAAAACCATCCAAATCCGATTTTTCACGATATCTGTAGAGACAGCTTCTAGCGTAGTCCAAAGGATGTATTGTGCGACAAAGCTCTTACTGCAAGTGCTCTCATTATCTATTTCGTACAGACATTAATGTAGTAAAAGCCACACTGATTCGCAGTCATCCGGATATTGAGCGTTGAGAAGCTAAAATTATTTGAAACATAGGTCAACATCGTCTTTCAAACTGCTCATGAGATACTTGATGCAATTAATATAGGCATACGTGGTCAAGCTTTGTTAAGGGACCGACTACCTATCAAGTAAGCTTTATATTATTATATGTATGAAATATTATTTTTGAATTTATCTTGAACTGACGAGTAGATGAAGAACAAACGCCTTAGCGATTTCTGGTCTGGAAGGCTTCCACTGCTTCTTTTCTTTACCAGCTGTCGAGGAAGTATTCTGCACGCCGAAAAGTGAGACAAAACGGAGGGGGCAATATAAGAAAACGGTAGAGAGGGAGAGATTGAGGGCGGAGAGTTTTGGCTGAATCGAAACATTCATAAATAGGAAGAGGGAGAGGGCGGAAAGAGTAAGTAGTGAAGACAAGATAGAGGTAAGATCCACACTAACAAACCTGAAAATGATCAGAACACCACCGGGAAAAGATCAAAATAGAGCGGAGGAGGAAGACAAAGACAAAGTTGAACATAGAGAGCCAATAGAAGTTGAAAAGTTAAAGCTAGAAGAATTGTGGGAAATGGTGGCAGAGGTAATACAGATAAGCGAAAAAAGGCAGGAACAAAGAGCAGAGGAAATAAATCAAGAGATTAGGAAAGAAATGGCCGAACTTAGAAAAGAGATGCGAAAATAGGAAGAAGTTAGGGAAAATTTGGAAAAAAGGATGCAGACTTTAGAACAAAGATTAGGAAACCAGGATGAGCATGATAAAAAGGTAGCACAGTTCGAAGATAGTAAACCAGGATATTGAAATGGTAGAATGGAAAAAAATATTATATGGATTTGCTAGGAGGGGTAGAAAGAAAAGTTAGAAAAGAAGAAAAATATGGTAGAAAAAGAGATGAGGAAGAGGACATAACAAGGGAAGAAATAGTCGAGGTGTTAGGAATAATAAAAGATGGAAAAAGACCTAGTATAGATGAGATTCCAACTGAAGTCTGGACAAATGGGGAGACAGAACTAAAGGAATGGGCATGGATAATGTGTAATAGAGCATGGAGAGGAGAGGGGTCGCCAGAGTTATGGAAAGAAGGAGTAGTGGTACCCATAGTGAAGAAAGGCAAAGGGGAGGACGTTACAGATTATAGGGGTGTAACTCTGATGCCAACATAGTATTAAAACGGTTTTGTCGGAGAGATTGAAGAAATTAGTTAAGAAAGAAAGATAGAACCACCGAATCAGACAGGGTTTAGAAAAGGGATGGGGGAGATGGACAATATATATGTTCTAAATTATCTGATAAATAGAAGGATTAATAGAGGGAAAGGGGCAATGATAGCAATATTTGTAGACTTGAAAGCGGCGTTTGACTCCTTGGACCGAGACGAGATAGAATAAGTTATGGTGAAGAAGAGTATATGAGAAGGCTTGATAAAGAGAGTTAATGAGAGGAGTAAGGCAAGGATGTCCTCTGAGCCCACTTTTATTTAATATATTAATCTCAGATTTATAAGAAGAAATGAAGAGAAAGGGATGGGGAGGAGTTAGGATGGGATAGAAACAAATATATACATTCGCGTACGCGAACGATATAGCGTTGATGGCAAAGGATGAAGAAGGAATGACGGGCTTAATTACAAGATTGGAGAAATACGTAGTTGAGAAAAAGTTGAATTTAAATGTAGAAAAGACAAAGATAATGAGGTTTAGTAAAGGATGGGAAAAAAGAGAGAATAAACTGGGAGATGGAAGGGAGTAAAGTTAGAAGAAGTAAAGGAGTTTAAATATTTGGAATATTCCTTGTAAATGAATGGGGATCATAGAGCTCGTATAAGAGAAAGGATAAAAAAAGCGGCAGGGATCATGTAACAGATATGGGGAATAGGAAAAAGAAGGTTCAAGAATAATTGGAAAAGGAGAATGTGGTTATTTGATACGTTGGTATGGCCGGTATTAGGTTATGGAACGGAGATATAAGGGTGGAAGGGAAGGAAAGAGATTAAGAATTTACAAAGAAAGTATATAAGGTGGACGCTAAGAGTAGACTGGAGGTCGCCTGTATATATGGTGGGAGAAGAAGCACAGAGGGATAAATTAAGTACTAGAGCAAGTAAGAGAGCATGGCAATTTGAGACGAAGTTAAGCGAGGGGAAGGAAGGTGAGTTAGTGAAAAAGTGTTTGAAGGAGGTAGAACAAAGGAGAGGGAGGGCAGTAGAACTGACAAAATGGGAAGAAGAAGGGAGGGAGTTTTTAAGTGCTAGAGATATAGGAGAGGGGAATGGAGTAAGCTATGAGGAAATATAGAGAGGGGACAGGGAAATACAATTAATGGAAAAATAGGGAATGATTGAGGAATCAAAATATAATAAATGATATATGATAAAAAAGGAAGCAGTACCAAAGTATGTAGAAAAGGGATGGGGAGAGAGAAGATGGACAAAAAAAGCAAGATTTAGATTGGGAAACGAGGTAAGGGAGGGGATGTAACGGAAAAAGAAAGAGAACAGAAAGTGCAGATTATGTGAATGGGAGGAGGAAATATGAGAGCATGTATGGGAAGGATGTAGGAGAGGAATGGAAGATAAACGATGCTGACAAGAGCATGTGGTAAAGATTCTAGGTAAGGATGGAATGGGTGAGGAGTTTCTGAGGGAGTTGAGGGGGCTAGAGGGGCGAATGAGAAAGAATGAAAGAATGGGTGTGGAAAAATGGCAAAATGAGAATGAGCAATTCGTTATTACTAATTGGAATTTGTTATTCTAATAACCTATTTCTTGAAATATCAGAATAAATTTGTTTTCAGAAAGTTATGTAAAAAAACTTTAAAAATTACATTAAAGTTTCAAAGATGAATTTTTGTTTATGAACTTGTTTACGAAAATCACAGTTTTAATTACCAAAATATTTACATTATTCTCTTTAACTGGTTATCGAGGACAAAAAG
>CAKNWT010330279.1:0-12182 GCA_932066315.1 Andricus coriarius | reverse complement strand
TATATGTTTTTTTGGTTCGCCGAATCCGAATCCGAGGTTCAAAAAACCCCAGCACGTCAAGGTTCTGAAATAATCTCTTAAAACCTTATAATTTTTTTTTTTCAAGTCCGGGAGGTCAGACCATGTTTATTATATGTTTTTGGGGCCGCTGAATCCGAATCCAAGGTCCAAAAACCCGAGCACGTCAGGGTTCTGACATAACCTCATAAAATTTCATAATTTTATGTGTGTTTATTTTTTTTATTTTTTTATTTATGTCAGAACATTGATGTGCTGGGGCTTTTTTGACTTCGGATACCGATTCAGCGACCCCAAAAACATATAATAAACATGGCGTGACCCCCTGACTCTAACAAAATTTATATCAGGTTTTTTTAGATTACGTCAAAACCCTGATGTGCTGGGGTTTTTTGGTCCTCGGATTCGGATTCAGAGACCCAAAAAACATATAGTCATCATGGTCTGCCCTCCAAAACCAAAAAAAGATTTTTTTTTGTGTGGCTGTGTTTTGAGTTTCAACTTAATTAATATTGAGAATTCTGCAAAGAATTAAAAAATTTGTTTTCTTATGGGGAATACGTGTTAAACTGTATGGGGCTTGCAGAATCTTTAAATATCATTGAGAAAAACACATTTTTTGTGGATTCAAACAAATTGGGGGCGGTAAGAATGAAAATTCCATAAAAATATTACACCACTCTAATGCGGACGGTCCCTTATTAGGAATGTATCTTATTGGCTAACTACTAAAGGCAAGAAGAATTTAAGCTGAAGAATATGACAATTTGCGAAAATAGAATTCTACATACGAGCACGTCATATAGAATAGAAAATTATTTTTGGCGACACTATTGGGACACAGGATCATTGATATGCGAGGAGTTCGACAAATCCATTATTCAGCTGGTCCTGCAAGCTATCTGAGTCTGAACCTCTATTGTAATTCCTTGGTAACTGATTTCCATGACAATCAGCGCCACGTTCGACCACTGGTTGCGAGTTTTGTTAAACGTCGTATTTCTAAAATCGGATTTTGATTGCTTTTGGACCCAATTTTTTCGCCTATTTTACGGAAAGTACTCTAAACTTCTGGCAACCAGAGTCTGCAGAGAAAGTTAAAATTGACATCCAAATCTAAAGAAAGAACTATCACAATTGAGCCGCTCTTCTCAAAATGTGTTCTGACAAATCACAAAATACATTTTTTGGGTTGTGCAAATGTCTTAAAACCCATGAAATATCCTTTTTGGTTTTTAAAAAGACATTTTGAAAAGTTTCTTTGGCAATTTAGTGCCAAATCCCAAGTCGGCTTAGATGGGTTTTCTAGAGAATGGCTCAATTTTAATTGTACTAGAAAACAAAAACGCAAGCTAGACGTGCAATTATTTTTTTTGTCTCTTTTTTGTGAAGGATTCAACTACTTTGTAAAAAATTTGACCTTTTTAGTCAGATTCAACTAATTAATTTTTTTTTGTTTGAAAATTTGTTTCTTACACTAAAAAATTATCTTTTTTAGTTGATAACACTGGTTTATAAAAAAATAGAGTTGATGACTATCTGACAAGATCAGTTTATCCTGATGTATTTTGACGCGCTGAATATGAATCCGAGGTCTATTTACCTCCATCACGTCAGGTTCAAGATCATTTCAAGGTCAAATACAGGAAAAGCCATGCAATAAACTTCAAAAACCTTTTACATATGTTTTTAAGGTTGCTGAATCGAAATCCGAGGTCCATTTACCTCCACCGCTTCAGGTTCAAGATCATTTCAAGGTCAAACACAATAAAAGGCGTTCAATAAACTTCGAAAACCTTTCACATATGTTTTTGAGGTCGTTGAATCGAAATCCGAGGTCCATTTACCTCCACCGCTTTAGTTTCAAGGTCATTTCAAGGTCAAATACAGGGAAAGCCATGCAATAAACTTAAAGAACCTTTTACATATGTTTTTGGGGTCGCTGAATCGAAATCCGAGGTCCATTTACCTCCACCGCTTAAGGTTCAAGATCATTTCAAGGTCAAACACAATAAAAGCCGTTCAATAAACTTCGAAAACCTTTTTGGGATTGCTGAATCCGAATCCGTTGTTCGTTTGATCCCTGAAGGTCAGTTTGGGGTCATTTAATGTCATCTTCAGGTAAAAATAACAGAAAATGGATGTTATGAAGTGCAACCTCATCTTCAAGTTTCAAGCGGGACACTAGATTCGCTTGTGGTTATATTTTTCGCGTGCAACCCCACTTATCCCGAAAACTTTTGATTTTTTTGACTTGTACTTATAAGGATTTTTTGATGTTATATTGCAATTTCAGCCAATTTTTCGGGTGCCAGATTTTAATGTTAAGTGTGCGGGGTACTCTGAGTATAGCAAATTGTATCCAAAAGATGTGCCGATGGTGAACTTCAGCAAGCGAAGTTTAGCAACCCCAAAACGGTTGTTGAAGTTTATTGCACAACTTTTCCTGTATTTGACCTTGAAATTTCCTCAAACCTGGCGTGGTGGAGGCAAATGGACCTCGGATTTCGATTTAGCGACCCCAAAAACATATGTCAAAGGTTTTTGAAGTTTATTGAACGGCTTTTCCTGTGTTCGACCTTGAATCGACCTTGAACCTGAAGCGGTGGAGGTAAATGGACCTCTGATTTTGATTCAGCGACCACAAAAACATATGTGAAAGGTTTTTGAAGTTAATTGAACGGCTTTTCCTGTGTTTGACCTTGAAATTATCTTGAACCTGACGTGATAGAGGTAAATAAGCCTCGGATTCTTAATCAGCGCGTCAAAATACGTCAGGATAAAGTGTTCTTGTCAAACAGTCATTACCCTTTTTTTTGTAAACCAGCCATTTCTTTGAAAATTCTATTTTTCTGGTTTAGAAGTCAACTGTGTTCTGAAACATTTGATTTTTTAGATACAAAACTAAAATTATTTTATGAAAAGTAGCCTGAGTTTCTTACAAGCAGAGTCTGTAGGACCATTCTCTATAAAAACCACCTAAGTCGACTTAAGTTTTGGCACGAAATTGCCAAATAACTTTTCAAAACGTGTTTTTGAAAAACATAAAACTCATTCTTAGAATGTGTGGATATTTTAGAAAAAACAAACATATCCTTTTCGGTTTTTGAAAAGATATTTTGAAAAGTTTTTTTGGCAATTTGGTGCCAAAACTTAAGTCGATTTAAATGGTTTTTCTAGAGAACGGCTCAATTTTAATTTTACTAGGAAAAAAACGCCCGCTGTACGCGTGAATACTTATTTGCCTAATCTTGGTTGAGGATTTAACTATTTTATTGAAAATTCGTCTTATGGTAGTAAAGTCATCTTTCTTAGTTAACAATTTATCTTTCTTGGTTGAAAATAAACTTCATTTTTTCTTGGAAGTTATCGATCAGACAATATTCATTCGAATAATAAATTTCATGAATGAGCTTGTGGGACCAAATTGCAGAAATAATACAAAGTAACTGATGTGAAAGTTCCGATCGACCATATTGTTTCAGAAAATGTAAAATATTCGAGTCCAGATGTGTGCCTTCAAACTCAACTGTCGAAGAACCGGATGAACTCGGGATGAGGTTTTCTTCAGTTTTCCTCTCCCCTGGCCAATTTTTATAAGCCAATGCCGTGTTCTTTTAATAAAGTGAGATGAAGCCAGAGGTTTGCATTGGTTGTGAAAAACAAATTTTCAATTTTAAAAAGATTATATTTAAGTTTTTCCCAATCATTAGCGCGCTTAACAAATTTTATACTACTTCATTTCGCTTTTCTTTCAATATAAAATTTGCCATTTTATTGAATATTAGTTCTAAATTGTACCGTCAAAACATTGACTTTTGCAACTTGTATGTGCACAAAATAAAACAATTAAATTATGATTCTTATTTTCAATTTTTTAATTATTAACAATAATCTTCAACCTTTACTTGATAATCCACATTCAAAATTGCATCAATTTCTACTATACACGTTTTAAATATGGAAGAGCTTTCAAATGCAAATATATAAATTTGAAGAATTTGTAATAGTAATTCTTTAAAATTAAACTATTTCGAAAAACAAGTTCAAAATCACATATCTTTCAACTATAAATATGGCGAATTCAATAACTTACAATTATGGTATTTCAGAAATCAAGCATTTTTAATGTTAACTCTTCAAAATTGCAAACATTTGAATTTTAATACTTAAATTTAAAATGTTTCAAGATTTTCAAATTTGAAATTAAAAATCATGCAAGTTTTCTTAAAATACAAAATTCGGCAATGTTCTTTATTTACATGCGAAATTTCTTTAGTTTGAAAGATTCAGAAATAAAAATTTGTCTTTTGATTTTTAAAGTTATCAAAATTGAACAATTTTTTTAAGTTCAACACTGAAAACTTCTATAAATTTGTTGCTTCATTTTTAAAATTTCTTAAATAGCGAATATTTAGAATTGAAAGCATTCAAAGAATTCAAGAGTCTTTCGAAGAATTCAAAATCATCCACATTTCGTAGTTTCGTAGCCTATTAAGAGGTAAATAAGTCGTCCAAACCTCCCCTTCACATACTTTTCTACCCTAAGTGCCCCTACATTCCCCGATGTTTCCTCTCCTTTTCTACTACTCATTCCCACACTTCAACCTTTGCTTCTCCTCCCTTTATAACTGCTTCTTTATCTACTTTCCTCTCTTCTCATTTCCACCACATTTCTCCTCACTTCCTCTAACTCCTTACCCTACTTACCCTCCCCTCATTTCACTCTACTCCTCCTACATCCCCTACTCTCATTTTCCTTAACGCTCCCTACTTCTCCCTGTAATTCCCATCAGTTTCCCTACTTCCTCTCAACTAATGCTCTCTACTTACCTCCCTCCATTTCTCCTATTTCTCCTCTCCTTGTGAGTTGTGAGTTGTGGCTACGAAACCAAAATGAAAAATAAATAAAAATATTTAGTTTCATGTAACTTAAAGAACTAAGCAATCCATTTTGCTGACACTAGTAAAACCTCACAGTGCAGAGGAATATGTTTCAGACTGATTGAACGTGTTTTGAGAAAATTATTGCGCTACAAAAATATGACCTGTTTCTGAGGCATGACCCACATACGGAAATAAATACTTTTACTCCAATTGGAATAAAAAAATTTTTCATTCGGTGTAAATGTAACAAAATAACGAGTCATAACGGATAAAGACGTAGCTAAAATGGTGCTTAAAGAGATGGTATATTAATAACATGGTCCCGACAGCGTTCCTTCCTGGCAGTGATTCGCTGGTGCAATTAACCCAGATAACACTTACAAGCAGTTCGGGTATTCAGAATACCAGATTCCCAACATTAGTTGAGCAGACTCTTTTTGCGAATGAATTTGCACGCAAAATCGCAACGTTTCGCGTCCCGTGAAAAGCATACCTCTAGGGTGTGAAGCACGCGAGGAAATTACTCTCTGAAATAATCGGAACCCATTTCCGGTCCTGTCAACTCTATGAGACGCGTACGAAGTAATTAGTCTGATTTTACCTTCTTCATCAACTACTCGCCAACTCGTCGCTCTCATTTCTTTTATTTCCTCCTCTCTCTTCTTTGCAAATGTCACTCTTTTTCACTTTTATACCTCTTTCTCTGGAAATTTCTTTTTTTCTCCTGTTTCCTATACTTCTTGCCCTCTTATTTAATTTTTTTCAGAATATATACTTATCATTTTCCACGTTTTTAGGATTTCGTAGCCTCGGGCGGAAATCCTTATAGTTTCGGTCGGATGTCCGTACGTCTGTCCATCATACTTTTTTCGGAAGGAGAAGTGATGGAGGTGAAGTAGGGGATGTGTAGGGAAGTGAAGGCATTGAAAGTAGAGGAATTGAATAGATGGGAAGGGAGGAGAAATGAGGGAAGGAATATTAGGAAAGTAAGAATTATTTTGGGTAGGTAGGGGAAATGAAGGATGCGAAATAAGGGATGGTCAATGACAGGGTAAGTAAAGGGACATCAAGTAGAGGAAGTGAGATGAGGGGGAGGGTTGGAGAAGTCAAATCTTCAAAATTAAACTACTATATTTAAAAATAAGCGTTTGGACTTAAATGCCATTAAAATCTAAATCTAGAAAATTGAACCATTTTACAATTCTATATTTTCAGCAATAAAGGTTTTTTAAACTGTAACTCTTCGAAATTACGAAACCCTGAATTGTAAATCTTTAAAATTTAATAGTTGAATATTTTGATAAATTTTGATTATTATTATGATTAATTACACAGAACCACAAAATCTAAACCCTTACAGCACGGACCAGACTAGGTGGGTCTTATATTTTCAGGGTCGCTGAATTCGAATCCATTGTCCGTTCGGTTCCATAAGGTCAAGGTCAAGGTCAATTTAAGTTCAAACCTACAACATTCATCGCTTACTAAATATGTCAGGGTATCTATAGGTTTTCGGGGTCGCTGAATTCGAATCCGTTGTCAAGGTCAGTTCAAGGTGAAACTTACCAAATTCATCGCTAACAAATTAAGTCAGGCTACGTATAGGTTTTCGGGGTCAATGAATTCAGATCCGTTGTCCGTTTGGTCCTGTCAGGTCAATTTCAGGGTCAATTCAAGTTCAAAGCTTCAAAATTTATTGTTATGTAAGTTTGAACTTGAATAGACCTTGACCCGGACCTGATAGGACCGAACGGACAGCGGATTCGAATTCAGCGACTCCGAAAACCTATATGTACCGTAAATTATTTGGTTATCATTGAATTTTGTATGTTTGACCTTGAATTTACCTTGAACGTGACCTGATAAGACCATACTGACAGCTGATTTAAATTCAGAGACCCCGAAAACCTATATGTACCCTGACTTAATTGGCTAGCGATGACTTTTGTAATTTTGACCTTGAACTGACATTGACAACCGATTCGAATTTAGCGATCCCGAAAACCTATAGGTACCCTGACTTATTTCGTAAGCGATAAATTTTGTAGGTTTGACAATTTAAGATACACAATAAATAAATGGTGTAATTTTTAAGCCTAATTTTCGAAATTTTTTTTTTGATTAGGAAGGCTTAGAATAAAAATCAAAGAAGAAAATGGATAGGAACTAGTGAAAGTGAGAGAAGGGGAAGTTTTGAGGAATATCGGGGAGGAGAAGAAGGGAACGGAAGGTCAAGTAGGAGAACTGACGGAAGAGGAATTAGAGGAAGTAGGGCAAGCGAGAAGAAGAGAAGGGTAGTGCAGTAGGGAAAGTGAATGGAGGGGCAGAGAGGAGAAGTAATGGGTGGGGGAGTGGGAAAATGAGGTTGAGTAGTGGAGCGAAATTAGGGAAATGGTAGTGAAGCGCTAGATAAGGAAGAAGAGGATTTTTTAGTAGGGGCATATAGGGTAAGTAGGGGGCAGCTATGAGAAGGGGAAGTAACGGGAGGCAGTGCATGTGAGGGAATGTAGGGGAACTTAGAAAAGGCGTATTAGGAAATTGAGCTTGATTAGGGAAGGGGTTAGGAGTGGAAGGGAAGTGTGAGGAGAGAAGGGAAGTGAGCAGAGGAAAGGGAAGTGAGAGAATAGTTTAGTAGGAGAAGAGTGGTAAGGTAGCTTGAACTGATCTCGTATAGAAACCTTTGTCACGTTTCTTTGCGTTTCTTTTAAGCGTTAAAGGAAAGTCGCAGTTAGGAGAACGGAGAGGAAGTATAAGAAGTAGGGCACGTGAAGATGAGTAGGGGATGAGAAGTGTGATGTGGGTGAAACAGTAATGAGGAAGTGTAGCAGGGGAAGTGAGAGGAGGGTCATTCTGGAAGGGGGAGATTCGAGATACATAATTATCATCGTACTAGGCTACGAACCTCTTTTTTGTAGGCGCTCGGCATCTACTTTGACTAATTTTTATTATTCACTACATCTTTCTATCCCTTTTCATTTCTATTTCTCCGCGTGCAGTTCCACGCGAAGCGCCTGTGCTACCCGTTTTTCTCATTATCTTGTTTTGTTACCCTCTCATTTCGCACGTAGCAGGTCTTTGAAGTTTATTCAGATTCAACGGACCGTTTTGCACCAGTGTGCAACACCCGGTTTCACCTTGTGGGTGCACATACACCGTTCTTCCGGAAGGAAGAGAATTCTACAGGAATCCAGAGCACTCTTGAATTCTTCTTTTCAAAAAGAATTTCACTGTTACGCTCTCATTCGACTTCTGAACTTGGACTTAGATTAAAAATATTAAGAAACTGCTACTCCCATTTTCACTGAGGAAAGAATGAAGATATTTAAGATTATATATATATAGGGTGGCCCAATAACCCAACAACTAATAACCAATCAACCAATAATCCAATAACACAATTTTCTTTGAGTTCTTTGAGTTTCTTTTGAGTTTTTGGCTTATTAATTTTTTCGGATCCAGATTTCAAAACCAGAGGCGCCTTTTTCAACGTGCATTCCAAGCTTACATCAGTTTTTTCACGTTTTTCTTAAATTTGACCTATATTTGACCTTACCAATAACCTTGATAAAAATATCATTTTGAACGTAAAATTTCCCGCTTTTTTCAAATCCGGAGTAAAAAATAAGTGGTTCCATTTTAAAACATGACTCTGACCTTGAAATAGCCTTCAAAACCGAGTTCAAGGTCAAAGTCATTGGTACCCGTAGATGTCCCCCATTATCCGCTCCAACTTTTGTCTGAAACATTTTTTCGTATCTGCACAAGCATCTGAGATATTATCCACTATAGATTAAAATGGCCCACCCTGTATATATTTATTTGTTTATAACTTTAACAAGATGAAAATTTAAGTTGTCTTTACACAAAAACACGTAATGGTATTTTGAATTATGTTATCACTGAAATAGTTGCTAGCTCTGATAGTACTCTCTCGATAAGTTAAAAAATTATGTTGGTGCACCTAAAATACTAATTTAAATAATTTTTTGCCCAAATTAATAATGCATTGACGCAATTTTCTGCTTCTTTCATCTACACTGCTATTGCCCATCGTTTAAACGTTGTCCTTGTTGAGTAATCAACTTGTAATAATTAATTTTCTTACTTTTTTGGATGCTTGGATAACGATGAACTATTTTTATTGTTCTTAACAATGTTATAAGGAAATTTTTTTCATTTCATGCATTGTGGAACAAACAATTGCTTTTTCATTGTGAAATTCATTAATAATTCCTAAGCAATGACTCTTTCTTATCATAGCTTCTCAATCGTCGATAAGATAACAAGTGCTAATTTATGTAAAGAAAACCTAATTAACAAATGCATTATTTGGCTATTTTCAACATTTTAACTTAGTTCCTTTAACGCAATCAGCCGTTAATAACTAATTTTTAAACTTTTCGCATACTCATTGATAAAGATCAATTATTGTAAGTCGTTGTTATTAATTATATCATAAGCAACTTTATCTCGTCTTACGTCATTGTCAATTAATTCCGCAAGAAAAACGTAATTTTGCTTTTCAAATGCCTGAGAAGAGACAAACTTTGTTCATACAATTATTAGGAATAATGACAACATTTAATTGATATTCAAATATTTTCAAAAAGTTTCCAAATTAGTTATTAACAGTTCAAAACGTTCGAAAACGAAGTTTAAGTCCTGGATAACAGACCCATAATGCATTTCATCATTAACTATGTTCGAAAAGTCGTTATTTGTTATCCATTGATAATAAGAAGTCGTTGCTTATTAATTGGCTGCTAAGCCGCCGAAGAGAAGCTGAATTTTTTGTTTATAAATGCATAAGACGAAAGTTGAAATCAATTTTATGGTGGATGATTGCACATAAAATTAGTTTACAAAATAAAATATTTTTAAATAATATTCATTTTTTCAATATAAAAAATCTCCCTGTCTGTATGAAAATATTTGTTTCTAAAAAAAATAAATAAATTTTTACACAGAAATGAATTTTCTACCAAAAAGATGAATCAGTCACAAGGAAGATTAATATTCCACAAGAAAAAATGTTTCAACCAAATACAGAAATTCACAACCGAATAGATGAATTTTTAACAATGTTATTCCCAACATGGAATAGTTAAATTTTCAGTCAACAAAATTTATTTTCAACCGAGAAAGAACAAATTTTCAACAAAATAGGTAAACTTTTGGGCAAAGTAAATATTTTTCAACTAAAATAATGAATCTTCCATAAAGAAATGAATTTTCAATCCATTAGTTGAATTTTCAGCCCAAAAAATTATTTTTTTTTCAAAAAAAAAACAATTTTTCAACAAATTAGATGAATTTTTAAGAAAATAGTTCTATTTGCTACCAAACAGATGAATTTCAAATTTAAGAAGATTGACTCTATCAAACAGATTAATTTTTTATTTTTAAAAACTAATTTTCATTTGAAAAAAAAAGAATTTGCAACCAAAAAGATTAATTTTGAACCAAAAAAGATTGATGCTTAAACAAATAAATGAATTTTCAAACAAATTTTTTATTTTTTAAGGAGTTTTCAAGCTAATAGTTAAATTTTCCAGCAAAGAAATTAATTTGTAACCAAACAGATGAAATAATCATCAGGAAGATTAATATTCCACCACAAAATACAAAGTTTCAATAAAATACAGTAATGTTCAACTAATGAATAAAAATGTTAACCCAAAGATGAAATAGTTAAATTTTCAGTCACCAACGTTCATTTTGAACGAGAAAACGAATTTTGAACAAATTAATTTAATTTTTAAGCAAATAAATTAAGTGTGAACTAAAATAATAAATCTTCAACCAAAGAAATAAGTTTTTCACCTAATAGTTGGATTTTCAACCCAGGAAAATGAATTTTCTACCTAAAAAAGAAAAATTTTCAACGAAATAGGTGAATATTTAACAGAATAGTTAAAATCGTTAACCAAACAGATAAATTTTACACCAAGAAGATTAAATTACTACAAAAAAAATTGACAGAAAATGGAATATTTAAATTTTTAGTTAAGAAAATAATTTTCAATAAATAAAACTAATTTTCAATACGAAAATTGAATTTTCAACCAAAAAACATTGATCTTGAACAAAACATATACATTTTCAACAAATTTTGGAATTTTTCAAGAAATTTTTAACCTAATAGTTCAATTTTCCAACATAGAAATGAATTTGCAACTAAAAAGGTTAATCAGTCATCAAGAAGACTAATATTCTATCGCAAAAGATAAAGTTTCAACAAAATACATCAATTTTCAACCAAATAGCTAAATTTTTAACTGAAGGACATTAATATTAACCCAAACATGGAATAGTTAAGTTTTCAGTTAAAAAAATTAGCCCACAACAACAAATTTTCAAACAAATAGTTAAATTTTTAAGCAGAGAAATTAAGTGTGAACTGAAATAATGAATAATTAGCCAAAAAATGAGTTTTTCACCCAATAGTTGAATTCTCTACCCAGAAAATAAATTTTCTACCTAAAAAGACAAAATTTTCAACAAAATAGATGGTAAATCTTCAACCAAACTGATGAATTTCCAATCAAGAAGAGTAAATGTCTATAAGAAAAAGATTGACAAAAAATGGAAGTTAAATTTTTAGTTGAAAAAAATAATAATTTACAATAAATAAAACTAATTTTCAATACGAAAATTGAATTTCCAATTAAAAATATTAATTTTCTTACAAAAACATTGATGTTTAACAAAATATATAAATTTTCCACTAAATTTTGAATTTTTAGGCTAGTAGTTAAATTTTCCTTCATAGAAATGAATTTTCAACCAAAAAGGTAAATTAGTCACCAAGAAGACTAATATTCTACCGCAAAGGCAAAGTATCAACAAAATACAGAAAGTTTTGAACAAATAGCTGAATCAAACATGGAACTCTTAAATTTTCAGTTAAAAATATTAATTTGCAAGAACAAATTTTCAAACAAATTAGTTAAATCTTTAAGCAAAGAAATTAACTGTGAACTAAAATTATGAATCTTCAACCAAAACAATGAGTTTTTCACCCAGTTGTTGAATTCTGAAGACAGAAAATCAATTTTCTACCTGAAAACACACAAATTTTGAACAAAATAGATGAATATTCAACAGAATAGTTCAATCTTCAACCAAACCGATGAATTTTCAACCAAGATGATTAAATGGCTATAAAAAAATTGACAGAAAATCGAATGGTTAAATTTTTAGTAAAAAGAAATGTTCAATAAATAAAACTAATTTTCAATACAAAAATTGAATTGTCAGCCAAAGAGATTAATTTT